>JAXCGZ010011486.1:0-5000 GCA_037179515.1 Halocaridina rubra
TTAGCCTTTTTCATGTCCTTTCTTAAGACATTTTAACAAATTTGATTTCTTTTCTGAACAGATTAAGCATTATCCATATCCTATCTTAACCTTCTGGCTAATACAGTTGTAACGCGCTGGCCTCGCATTCGCGAGATCGACAGATCGGTTCCCGTTCAGGACCGAGAACTTAAGCTGTTTACTGGGAAGGTTACCGCTGTGGCTAGACACCACAGTGAAGGGGGTTGGGGTTTGCACCGGCTGACGCCCGCAAGAGCAGGGGCGATGCCTCTGATAGGAGGGCTAAAACCGCAAACTTTAACTTTTAACTTTAAACAGATTTAAACCTTTTTAATTTCATATCTAAACAGATATATAGCTTTTATATTTCCTTTCTATACAATTTAAGCAGTTTTCATTTCATTTCTAAACAATTTTATATAATTTTCATTTCATTTCAAAAGGTACTGATTAAAACTGACGAAAAATTACTAGTAAAGCTAATCCTTCGTTAGTAATAAAAGTAATCCCTCCCATTGTCCATTAATAAAGATAATCCTTCCTTTACTAGCAAACGTAATCCCTCCAAGTGTCTACAAGTAAAGGTAATCCTGCTTTCTTGAGTAAAAGCAATCCCTCCAAGTGTCCAATAGTGAGATAATTCCTCCCTCTTGTAAAGGTAATCCCTTCCACTAGCAAAGGTAATCCCTCGCCTCCTACTTGTAAAGGTAATCCCTACCACTAGCAAAGGTAATCCCTCGTCTCCCACTTGTAAAGGTAATCCCTTTCACTAGCAGAGGTAATCCCTCGCTTCCCACTTGTAAAGGTAATCCCTTCCACTAGCAAAGGTAATCCCTCCCTCTTGTAAAGGTAATCTACTCCACTAGCAAAGGTAATCCCTCCCTCTTGTAAAGGTAATCCCTTCCACTAGCAAAGGTAATCCCTCCCTCTTGTAAAGGTAATCCCTTCCACTAGCAAAGGTAATCCCTCCCTCTTGTAAAGGTAATCCCTTCCACTAGCAAAGGTAATCCCTCGCCTCCCACTTGTAAAGGTAATTCCTCTGTTTCCACTTATAAATGTAATTCCTCCGTTATTAGTAATGATAATCATTCCCTTTAGGAATGCAATTTTGTATACATCCACGTATCTATAGTAAATCATATACATACTATTATTATTATTATTATTATTATTATTATTATTATTATTATTATTATTATTATTATTATTATTACTATTATTATTATTATTATTATTATTATTATTATTATTATTATTATTATTATTATTATTATTATTATTATTATTATTATTATTATTATTATTATTATTTTGTTTCATCATCACTAGTAGTAGTAGCAACAGTAGTACCAGTACCAGTATTATAATTATCTTATTGTCATTATTATCATTACTGTATATATATATATATATATATATATATATATATATATATATATATATATATATATATATATATATATATATATAAAGTTGCAATCACTTTCTATAACCTCTCAAAAATCAAAGAAGCAAACGAACGAACAAACAAAAAAAGACAAATAATGAAATCTGAAGGCAATTGCTATATTGGTGTACCATCTGCTACCTATTCGTGTACCATATTGAGACCCTCTCTATAGACCTGTTGCTCTAGCTGCCTTCCGCCGGTACAGCTCAAAGACGGTACCATATGGCTCTCTCTCTCTCTCTCTCTCTCTCTCTCTCTCTCTCTCCTCTCTCTCTCTCTCTCTCTCTCTCTCTCTCTCTCTCTCTCTCTCTCTCTTTGTGTGTGTGTGTGTGTGTGTGTGTGTGTACTATAAAAATTTTTGGGGGGTATATAGGGATATCTGGCATCTCCGGCATACACAAGAATGTTATTTATATTTTCTTGTATTGATTTCTCTGTTTTCTATTCAGCTATTTTTATTAGGCAAAGATGATTAATTTTTTTTTTTTACCAAATCTGTGTGCTCACGACCATTACAAAGACCACACTAATTGCACTGATTCACAGACGTGACTTTGTTTACAAAAATAAAGATATGTGCCAGATACCGCCATCGCCAACAATTTTATACACAGTTGGGTAAATAAGGTATCAATACTCCTTGCCTCGCTCAGACTCATGCTGGGTATTTAAAGAATCATTATCCTTGTCAATAATAAATATTCTTGATGAAATAACTAGCCCCTGCTAACTTAGCAGGATAAATAAGTTAAACATAAATGCCAAATACCATCATCATAACTTATTTTTACTCCAAGTACAGCTGGACGAATAAGGTATTTTTACCCCCTCACCTCACTCAAACTTAGTATCTTTTTTGGGTATTTGTAGAATCACTTGTTTATATATCAGTGTGCATGAATCAAGTAAAGCTAACAACTCCCAGTGAGTCAAATAAGCCCACAAATTGTTAAGTTAGGTTTGATTAGGTTAGGTTAGTATATGTTAAATTAGGCATTAACCAAACTTAACTTAACCTAACCTAGCATAACCCAACAATTTATGGAGTTATTTATTGTAATGGGGTCTTTATCTTTACTTGGTCCGTATGCCTAAGTGAGAGAATATTGGTGAAAAGTGTGTTTATTCAGTAATGTGAATTCAAAAGGACAAAATTCACATTGAAACTTTTGCACATAAGAACTGACCATTTTTTTTTTTTTATTTATTCAGATAACTGTACATGGGGACATGTGCACATGGGCACTCCCAGTGATATTGCAGTTGATAAACATTACAATCTAGTTGGTTATGTATAAATAAAATATTAATAGGAATTGCAATTATAAATATCATAGCAAGTAATTAATAAAATATAGTGTAATAATTGATTGATGGCAGAAGAACACTGCGATTATTAATTAAGAGTATTATTATTATATATAAACCTTTAGAGCACAATGGTTACTCAACTTGTCCAACACAAGATCATATTTTTAAGTATATATGTTCATTCCAAATAGACTTCTGTTTCGTCAATGGCTTCCCGTTTCCTGAGTTGCAATTGATTAAATAACCGAGTTTCTAACTGCTGACCACTTCTTTCAAAGTCAAGGAATAAAGGAACAAGTCCGAAAATTTATTTAATGATATGGAAGTGGATTGGCACCGTCTAATTTGAAACATTTCGTGCGCGCGCGCGCTTTTTTTTTTTTCTTTTTTTTTTTCTTTTTCGATCCTTGGCAGTACTGAAAATATATATCGACTGTCGCAGTTACCAAACTGGAAATAAATTATTTTTCATTTTTATTTTTTTAAATTATTATCAGAAACTGGGGCATAAAGAGTTAGTTGTGTTTTTTCGAGCCTTGGCAGTTCTGAAACTATTTATCGACTGTCGCAGTTACGAAACTGGAAATATTTTTTTTTTCAGTTTTTTTAAGTTATTATCAGAAACTGGGGCATATTGAGTTAGTTACAGCACCAGTAAAATGTAAAGAAGTATCTCTTATACCAACAACATTTTCCAATTAGCCTTTGATGTTAAAATTAGATATGACTGATTTGAAAATTATTTCAAATCATTTTAAGACGAACAATAGGGGGATTACTTTGCTCTAAGGGCAATGACGAGGGAACTAGTGACCGTTCAGATGGCACTGCTGGAGTGCCACAGCCCAGCAGTGCCATCTGAACGGTCGCCAGCTCCCTCGTCATTACCCATAGAGCAAAGTAATCCCCTTATTGTTTTCTTTTTTTGATGTCGGCTACCCCCCAATTAAAGGCGGAAACAGCCAAGGTAGATAAATAGATAGATAGATTACCTCCCAAAGGACAAGAAAAAGATTTTGAACGGTTTAAATTTCCTACTGCACATACCATACAATGAGCAACTCCATTAAAAAAAATATCAGTTTCTCTAAGAAAAAATGTCTGCGGAAATTTAAACCAGGTTAAGTGGTATTGGTATTTCCGATCACGGTTATATTAATTATATAAACTTTATCAGGTCAATTAGCATAAATATTACCGGTCACGGAAATTAAATATAACATACGAATGAAAGATTCTGACAACTGTTCAAATGAAAGATTCTGACAACTGTTCAAAATAAAAGATTCTGACAACTGTTCAAAGAACTTGACAATTATGTAAAAATCAAATGTCGTATTTTTCTTACATGACAACAGTATAAGCCAGGAGAGAGTTATATTAAAATTAATCTATTCTTTGAAGAGTAATTTTACAAGAAAAATATTATGAACAATTTGTTGTTTTAGATTCTCCACCCACGGATGGGTGGGGGAGGAACGGGTCATGGAGGACCCATAGGGCGGTCGCCAGCAGGCACAGACCCCAACCCTCCACTGTGGTGCCCAGCCACAGCAGTAACCTCCCCAGTAAACAGCTTAAACTTTCTTGCCTGGACGAGGCGCGATCCGTCAACCTCGCGAATGCGAGACCAGCGCGTTACCACTGTACTAGACAGGAGGCTATTATGAACAAGCCATATATAATACTTGAATCACACGAAAGGTGTAGAATTTCAAGCGACATCACAATTTGGTACTGTATATCACAGTTTGGTACTGTACATACAAACATGTAAAATCTATACAGTAGACATTATGGTCAAAAGCAACGTTCTGTAATGTCTACTGTATAGATTTTACATGTTTGTATGTACAGTACCAAACTGTGATATACAGTACCAAATTGTGATGTCGCTTGAAATTCTACACCTTTCGTGTGATTCAAGTATTATATATGGCTTGTTCATAATAGCCTCCTGTCTAGTACAGTGGTAACGCTCCCCTTTTCTGTGGATGCAGAGCAACAGGACAAAGCCATGGAGATGGTTCTATACCAAGAGTCTCCTGTTTATCTTATATGTGCATTCATTGAAGATGCTGATCCGATGTATCTTTTATGTATCTTATATATTTTTTTTTTATTAGTTTCAGATTAGGAGAAAATTTATGTATTTTTCAGGTGCTTATTCAGGGATTGAGGGTAAATTGGGTTAGGTCTGACACAGGTAAAGTAGAGTTAACCTAATCTAACATAACCT
>JAXCGZ010011486.1:7500-10000 GCA_037179515.1 Halocaridina rubra
ACGATTACTATGACTTTGTAGAGATTCCTAAAATCCAACCGATGGCTTCAGACCGTTCTGATGGTCCTTTACGAGGTCCTGTGGCAAGAGCGAGTGGCCCTCTTCCTAGAAGAGTCCAATTCCGTCCACCTCCACCCTCAGCCAGAAGACCTCTTCCACTTAGGAGCATCTTGCCTTTTTCTGAGCCAAGGCCTGGTCACAGGGAGCCTGATTACCACCTAGGAAGCCCTAGCCATGCCAGATACCAGCCAAAGCCAAAGCCTCAGCTGAAAGATAGACCTCTGTTCCATCAGCGCCCTCAAAAGTTCCCCCTTCGTGAGCCTGAACCACAGTACATTGAGTATCAAGATGACCCTGTAGTTGAAGAGATACTTTACCCAGTAGAAGAAACCTTGTATGTGGAGGAACCAGAGTATTATCAGGAAGAGCGTATTCTTCCAGAAGTTGTCATTGACCAGTATGACCAAGTGTCTCCACTCATTGAAGAGGAAAGACCCCTTCAGTATAAAGAAGAAAGAGGTCCTCCAGTTCGCCCCGAAAGACGCCCACAGTATCAGGAAGCAAGGCTGCCACAGTTTAAAGAAGAGAGACGGCCTCAGTATCAGGAAGAAAGACGACAACCTCAGTACCAGGAAGAAAGGAGACAGCCTTACCCTGAAGAAAGACCCCAATACATAGAACAGCAACGTCCAGAATACCAGGAAGAAAGAAGGCCACACTATCAGGAGGAAAATGTGCCACAGTATCAGGAGGAGAGACCTCCAAAATATCAGGAAGGAAGGTTACCACAGTATGAGGAAACCTCTGAAAAGAACTTCAATCATTCTCCATTAAACAGTCATAAGAAAGTCCAAAAAGACACCGAGCCAGTCAAAGAAAAGAGAGACGCAGTCCATGGTGGCGGCCATCTTGATGAAAACGGCATTCAGGTGGGTTATTGATATACAGCATTTTATGTCTTGAACTATACTTCAAAAACTTCTGTTGCTATTGTAGAGCGTGGTACAAATATCTATTGCCTGGAGGAAAAAGAAATTGAAGTAAAGGTTATTCTCTTTCCGTGGACAGGAGTTATCAGTAAATCACATCTGTAGGAATAAGGAGTGATACGAAAAGCATGCAATATAGACTGATAAAAGGTAATCTCACTGATAAACTCTGAAACTGTAGGATTGATCAGGGAATATCAGCTTTGTGCTCCTACACTGAAAGGCTACTAGTCCCGAATTCTTTATTTACTTTCATGTACATATTTGTGCCATTTAGAGTATCAAAAGCACTAATCTTCTGTCTGTAGTCTCCTTTAGATTAAAAAATACTGTGTGATATTACTGAAGAATTACAGCAAATTCTAATATCTCCTCCAGCAAATCTTACCAGTAGGACTACTCACGATATCTGCACTCTGCTAAGGTAGAGTTTGGTGTAGCTGTTGTGTTAGGCAGTACCCAAACACAAGCTAGGTGCTCATAATTTTCTTACCATGGCTCTTCAACTTACTTAATGGGATTGGTGCTAACATGTTAAGCATATCTAATAATATTCTACCATTCACTACTCTTCATTACTCCAGCTGTAACTCGTCTAGAACAAAACAGATGAACCAAGGACATCCCATTCACTAACATCAGAATTTTATTTTAATTCTATCACTTCAAAGAGTAAAGTATCTCATACATTTTTCCAGTTCGCTGCAAAGGCCGCTGAAATCGAAAATGCCAAAGGAGCGGGTAGACTAGCCTTCCAGATTCATGGACAACAAGGACCCCATTCTTACAGATTTGGATATGACACTGGAAAAGGGTGAGTCTTTTGAGATACTTACTTTAATATTGCTTAATTTCGGTTTATGGCACTGAGAAAGGGTGAGTCTTATTGAGTGCCATGAGAATATTTACTTAGAATAACGATTATAACACTGTGGATCTTCTGAAACTCAGTAAAATACAGTATGTATTGAGCTGAATATATGACACTGGAAAGGGGTATCTCATGATAAACTTACTTAGATACGACTTGATTTGGATGTGACACTGGATAATGATGGGTCTTAAGAGAAAACTAATTAGTATGGTTTGATTTGCATATGACTCTAGAAAAGGTGATTTTCATAGGAATTTTACTGAGATAAGCCTAAATTTGGATTTGATACTGGAAAAGGGTGATTTTCATGGGATACTTAGATAAGACTTGATTTGGATAAGCCACTGGAAAGGGTTGAGTCACGATAAACATACTTAGATACGGCTTGACTTGGAAATGACACTGGATAGACTTGTAATATGAGAAACTTGCTTAGATATGACTTGATTTAGATATGATACTGATGAAGGCTAAGTGTCATCATAGATTTACTTAGATACGTGTAGGTTAAGATATGAGACTGGAAAGGGATGAGTTTCATAAGAATCTTTGTAAGATAATGGCCTGAGGTGAAAAATCAATATATAAAGAGAATATCTAATTGCTTACTGACGCACGAGGCTTACTTTCTAAAACC
>JAXCGZ010011486.1:22500-30000 GCA_037179515.1 Halocaridina rubra
AGACGATACAGAACACAGGAAGAGATGGGAAAGATAAAAAACTTGTTGCAAGAGGCAAGAAGGTTAAATGAGGAAAGAAATGAATAAGAGAAGAAAAATTTTCATTTCAGAGTTCTTCCAGACAAAGTGGAGATAAAGAAGATAATGGCAGAAGATCAGATGATGGGGCCTCATTAAGATTGTTATACACAAATGCTGATGGATTAGCTGGTAAGGCAGTAGAATTAAAAGATAGGATTCACAACAGTAAGGCAGATATAGTAGCAGTTACAGAGACTAAGTTGAGTGAGGACATAAATAGTGTCACAGTTTTTCCTAAGGGCTTCAGAATACTAAGGGTTGAGAGATATGAGAGGACTGATGGAGGAATAGCACTGCTCATAAGTGAAAGGATTCAAGTCGAAGAAAAAAACTTGGCTATAGAAAGTGGGTTCAAGGAATTTCTTGTTGCTCGCATAAATACTGGGTCAGAGAGCATTATAATACCTGTTTTATATAACCCACCAAGGATCCAACATAGGCTAGAAGTTTATGAGGAAAGTCATATAGGTACTACTAAAGTCATAAACTCAGTTGTTAACATGGCACGGGAGAGAAAATGTAGGATATTGATTATGGGAGATTTTAATCATAAAGAGATAGATTGGATAAATCTTGACCCACACAGTGGTGAGGACTCATTTGGGGCAAGATTAGTAGATTGCGTACAAGGAAATTTCCTATAACCAACATGTACTGGAACCAACGAGGGCCATGGGTGGGGATGAGCCATCACTACTTGATCTAGTATTCACAGATAACATGTTGGATATTGAAAATCTTTAGTATGAACCACAAATTGGAAAGAGTGACCACTGTGTGTTGTTGATGGAGTATATCATTGAAGATATTCTTCCTGAGAGTAGAGGCACTGAGGACATGAGGAGGATCTGTACCAAAGAAGATTACATAAAATTGAATAAGCTTTTTGCAATTATTGACTGGAGGACTTTATTTTACAACAAATCTGTACAGGAAATGTACGGCATCTTTTGTGAGGTATATGGGAAGATATTAGATTGCTGCATACCTGTCACCAAAACAGGTGTAATTCATGTCAGAGAGAAATGGTTTGATAATGAGTGTAAAGAGCTAAGGAGTGGAGAGACAAATGCTGGAAAAGATATAGGAGGAGAAAGAACATAAATGCCTGGCAAACCTACAAAAGAGCAAGAAATGACTACCTAAGTAAAAGGAGAGAGGCAGAGAGAGACTATGATAGGGACATCACCAGGAAGACTAAAGAAAATCCCAAGCTTTTCCACAGCTTTATCAGAGGAAAATTGAAGATAAAAGAACAGGATTTAAGGCTAAAGAGAGCGGATGGAAGCATCACTGAGACGGATGAAGAGATCTGCAAAGAATTGAACAAGGGGTTTCAGTCAATATTTAAAGTACAAAATACCCCACCCCCTCAAATTGCAGAGATAGAAGCTCAAGGGCCGGTATTAGAGAACATCAACCTTAGAGCCACAGAGGTATGCAAAGCGCTGATGGAATTAGATGTTCATAAAGCTACAGGTCCCGATGACATATCCCCTCATGTACTTAAAAAATGCGCAAACTCAATATCAGTGGCACTAAGTATCATATTTAAAAAGTCACTGGAGTCGGGGGAGATTCCAAGATGCTGGAAACAAGCAAACGTGATACCTATCTTCAAAAAGGGAAGGAGGAATACGGCTCTGAACTATAGACCAGTTTCCTTGACCAGCATAGTTTGCAAAGTTATGGAGAAA
Organism: Halocaridina rubra; assembly: GCA_037179515.1. Taxonomy (NCBI): domain Eukaryota; kingdom Metazoa; phylum Arthropoda; class Malacostraca; order Decapoda; family Atyidae; genus Halocaridina; species Halocaridina rubra. The sequence goes on from JAXCGZ010011486.1 coordinate 24,279, forward strand.
CTACTAAGGAAACATATCTCTCTTCACTTGGAATCCTTCAACTTTTTGTCAGTGAGACAAAATGGCTTCAGAGAAGGTAGATCAACAGTAACAAACTTATTAGAAATGTATGATGAGGTAAGCCAAATCTTACAGGAAAGAGAGTGCTGGACAGATTGCATATTCCTAGACTTCCAGAAAGCGTTTGACACTGTACCACATGGGAAACTTATTAGGAAGCTGCAATCAATGGCTAGAATAGGTGGAAATGTTTTGGAATGGATAAAAACTTACTTAGAAGGAAGGGAACAGAGGGTTAGAGTAAGACACTCAGTGTCTGAATGGAGAAGAGTTAGTAGTGGAGTTCCACTGGGTTCAGTTTTAGGGCCACTTTTGTTCCTTGTATATGTAAATGACCTACCAGAGTCTGTAAATATATTCATGAATATGTTTGCAGACGTTGCAAAGATTGTGAAGAAAGTAAGAAACGAGAACAATGGTAGAGAACTTCAGGAAGATCTAAATAGTCTCCATGAGTGGTCAGAAAAGTGGCTAATGAAATTCAATACTTCAAAATGTAAGGTAATAAGAATGGGTACAAGTGCAAGAAGGCCCAAGCTTGACTACTCGGTGGCTGGAGTACAACTTCAAGAGACAGAAAATGAGAGAGATCTAGGAGAAAACATACTGGCTGATTTGTCTCCAGAAATCCATATAAATTGCATCGTAAGGGCAGCATATGCATTCTTATCAAATTTAAGGGTAGCCTTCAGGCACATGGACAAGGATATGTTCAGAAATATTTATGTAACCTATGTGAAGCCAGAACTCGAATATGCATCCCCCTTTTGGAATCCGCACTTGAAAAAGCACATAGCTAAGCTTGAAAAAGTTCAAAGACATGCCACGAAACTGGTGCCAGAAATAAGTAATCTCAGTTATGATGAGAGGCTGAGGGAACTAGACTTACCATCACTCGAAGCTAGAAGAGTGAGGGGGGATATGGTGACAGTCTTTAAATTCCTTCATGGTTATGATAGAGTGGATAGGGATCGATATTTTGATATGGCAGGCTCTAGAACTAGAGGTCATAGTTTGAAGCTTGGTAAGAAAACTTCTTTGCAGGATGTAAGGAAATACTTTTTCAGTGTAAGAGTAGTTGATAATTGGAATTGGCTAAGCGAGGAGGTAGCTAATGCTATCTCAATCCATAGTTTTAAGGACAGGTATGATAAGTATGACTAAGTATAAAATGGAACCGATGAGGAGACGGGAAGATACGAGCTTTGGGCTCTTTCCCGTAAACACAATTAGGTAATCACACACACACACACACACACACACACACACACACACACACACACACACACACACACACACTATATATATATATATATATATATATATATATATATATATATATATATATATATATATATATATATATATATATCAATGGACGACAAATAATGTGATAATATTGTTCATATTAAAGATGCTGATAATGTAGAAATAAATATCGTTATCATTGTGATGCTGAAGATAATAATAATAATAATAATAATAATAATAATAATAATAATAATAATAATAATAATAATAATAATAATAATAATAATAATAATAAGAAGAAGAAGAAGAAGAAGAAGAAGAAGAAGAAGAAGAAGAAATTATAGCAATATATATATATATATATATATATATATATATATATATATATATATATATATATATATATATATATATATATATATATATATATATATATATATATATACACGTGCCTTTCGTTTACATAATATCAACATAATCAAAAAATGGATCTCTTGCATAGCATTATGAAACTGAAGCAAACAGACATGATGTAAACACTAAGTATTTTTATCTATAAAATAGAGAAGTTTACCTGTTTATATATTTGCATGTTTGTACCATCGATCCAAAACAGTTCCACTTTGTGCCTGTTTCACTGAATTATCTAAAGTGATGATAAGTGATCAGAAAAAGAGCTTTTCTACAAAATCGTTATAGTAGGCCATAAATAGTGTTCCCTCTACTGTGCAGCGATACCTGAAGCTTGGAGCAAGTAGCCATGAGGTTACTGAATGTGTTTTTAACTATTGTTATTTGGATGAAGGGATTACATCTCTTATGTTGTACAGGTAATATGTTGTTTATAATTCTTTTTTTATATGGCTGCTAAGCTAATGAGGAAAGCTGATAACTTAGAGAAAAATAAACTAACTTCATGGAATAAGGTATCACTTAGTCATAAACACCCTGTATATACATCTGTGAAAATATATCTTTCTCTTAATGTCCAACCGATAAATTCTCTTAAGGATCAATATTGATATCCTTAAACCTATTGAAACAACCTTCATTCATTTTAATTATATAAAAAGAAAAATTCTGGCTATATACTTTTAAAGAACTCAAAGATGTTTATCTGCCATTTTTTCTTTGACTTTCTCTCGCAGCTGAATACGTAGTTGCTCATCTCCAGACAGATGGCGTGGCAACAGCAGGTTCTGGACTGACTTGGACAAAGACTCTTCATGAATCAAGTTATCTGACCGCCTGTGCCCGCATTTTCCTTCTACAAACACGGAGTACCAATTATGTGTTTTCTTACGCGGTTGAAGACTCACCCAACGAATTTTTCATAGGTATTTCTCAGCACTGAGAGACTGCAGTAGCGTAGCAGTTAAAACACTCGACTTGTTCTTGTTCCGGGCTTACGTCACGGACTCCCTTTTCTACCAAGTGTCAGAACGGTTGCTTTCTTGCGATGGACTTGTTGTGGCAGATGTAATCGTTACTCTGAGTGCATGCCCTTGCAAATCTCAGACCGTGACGGGGCGCGAACCCTCGACCTGACGCCTCAAAGTGGTGGACGCTACCGCTTGAGCCACGGTGACTAGGTTAAAGCACTTGGCTGTGAAGGTGAAAAACCCGTGCTTGAGCCTACTGCAGGGAGTTAGGATGACATCCAACCATATATCCCTGCCTCCAGCCTATGTGTCCACCCCCATAATGGGGCTTAAAAGTGACAAAATGAGAATAAAATCTCTTCATTGGTCTCCTTTTTCAGTATAAAATTATATTGTTTAAGACACAGTAAATATTTAAGACATTCTGAATAAACTTAATTATAAATTATTTCCTCCGTGACAAAGAATGAAGTCTGAAGGCTAATAACTCAATTTTGTTTTCCTAATTCAGCAAAAAAAAAAAAAAAAATCCATACTTCTTTTGTGGAAGTCGAGATAATCAGTAATGAATTTTTTTCCACAATACATTTAAATACAATTTCCAAAGTAGCTGAATTTATTTTTCTCCCAAATACAGATGTTCGATACTACCACCAGGAAGTGCGTGTTGGTTGCTGCTTGGACTCAGTTCTTGAAATCTTCAATATGAAAATCAAACTGATGCAATGGATACATGTATGTGTACTCCTTAATCTCAGAGACAGTATATTGCAAATAATCATCCCCGGAAGCATCCTAACAAGAAACATTTCAGCTCTTCAGCTAACATTAAAACCAGGTGGAATCTTGATGCTTGGACAAGATCAGGATATCCTTGGAGGAGGAACAGATGAGGTACAGAGTTTTCATGGATACTTGACGGATGTTGTCATGGATCAAAGCCACAACACACCCTTGCAGTCACAAAATTATATATCTTGTACCAAAAATCATACCAATGATACGATGTTGAATGTAGTCAGTCTTGAAAAGGATTTCACATTAGGAACATCCACTAAGCTTGTAACGCTAAATGAGACAGACCTGTGTTCAACAGATAATGTAACAATTGTCATACATAGAGAATTAAGAAATATACTGATGGCAGAGACCTTCTGCAAGCATCATGGAGGTCAAATAGCTTTACCAAAAAATAATCACGTAAACAGAAGACTACTGCAACTTGGACAACAACACTGCGGGTCACCTAAAATGTGGTTAGGCGCTGCATATAATGCTGAGACACAACAATGGGAGGACTTGGTATCTCATAAGAGTTTGGAATACACTGCCTGGAACCATAATTATAAAAGGATAGTTGGAGATGCTCACACATTAATGGATTTGCATACTTTTGAAAGTAACTCAGATACATCTTGGGGTATATCTACCAGTGACAGGATGTTCTGTACTGCATGTAGTTTCAACAGCAAGCCTGTGTTACATTTACGAGGATTGTGTAAGGTATCCAAGTTTGACAGGGCATACATGCAACATGGCTATCATAATGGAAAGCCATTTTACTTTGGAAGAGCTACCACCAGGCTGTTTTGGATATGGAATGACACAGAGAGTTATAAAAGCCAGACTGGTCATTGGCGACTTGAACTGCTTCAAGAAATAGATATTCATGCAGATATGATTATGAAATATCCTGATGATTATCCACTAGGTATCCATACATGGCTTGTCACCGGCGATCTGTGCACAGAGAACAGTATGGATTTAAAATTCTCAACCTGTGATGTAAACATGTTTACATGTGATGATGGTTCCTGCATAAGTATTACCAAGAGATGTGATACAAAGAAGCATTGTCCTGACTCCTCAGATGAAGACAGATGTAATATTGTAGTCTTGCCAGACAAATATAATAAAAATCTGCCCCCTCCAGCACCTGAAGGAAAATTTCCAATAGTCTTATTACTGGACATTGAAATGCATTTCATGCTTTCTTTAGATATTGCAAAGTCAAAATTGACAGCAGCTTTAGCACTGACACGATACTGGAAAGATTCCAGGCTTATGTTTCATAATCTCCAGGAAAACTATTCAAGTAATGTGGTGGAAGATATCAGTGGTCTATGGTTCCCAAGTCTTATATTTCTAGGTCCGGACAATTTACTGTTTTCTTCAGATCCACACCATGCAGAGAGTAACTGGGTTCTGCGAGAGGAGGAACCTTTGCCAAATCCAAACAATGAAGTAGATGAAGGTAAGTACCACACACACACACACACACACACACGTATACACACACACACACACACACACACACATATATATATATATATATATATATATATATATATATATATATATATATATATATATATATATATATATATATATATATATATATATATATATATATATATATATATATATATATATATATATATATATATATATATATGTATATATATATATATATATATATATATATATATATATATATATATATATATATATGTATATATATATATATATATATATATATATATATATATATATATATATATATATATATATATATATAAATAAGGTGCAGTAAAAACAACGTACATGCTTCAACCGTTCACAAGGAATGACAGATCGTACTTCTCAAACCGTTTTCTTTCAGATGTCTTGTTTAGTGGCCATGGCAATTCTTTAGTCAACTTCAGAGAATGGACGTTAGAACTACTGTGTTATTTCGACCTCACTTATTATCCTTTTGACCTCCAGCAGTGCCCCCTAAAGGTCACCATAGATGATTATCCAGCTGAACATTTTGTGGTGCAAGTACAACAAATAACATTTTCTCACAAAAACCATCACCATGAGTATGAATTTGTCAATTACAGTATCTCTGATACAATGGTGGGCACTCAGTCAGCTCAGTACATATTAGTTACTTTCCGCAATCAATATGGTTATTACATCAGTGCTGCTTATGTTCCAACAGCACTTCTCTTGATTATTGCTTACTTAACTTTCTTCTTTGATTT
>JAXCGZ010011486.1:35000-70000 GCA_037179515.1 Halocaridina rubra
AAACTGGTGCCAGAAATACGCAATCTCGGTTATGATGAGAGGCTGAGGGAATTAGACTTGCCATCACTCGAAGCTAGAAGAGTAAGGGGGGATATGGTGACAGTCTTTAAATTCCTTCATGGTTATGATAGAGTGGATAGGGATCGATATTTCGATATGGCTGGCTCTAGAACTAGAGGTCATAGTTTGAAGATTCGTAAGAAAACTTCTTTGCAGGATGTAAGAAAATATTTTTTCAGTGTAAGAGTAGTTGATAATTGGAATTCGCTAAGCGAGGAGGTAGTTAATGCTATCTCAATCCATAGTTTTAAGGACAGGTACGATAAGTATCACTAAGTCTAAAATGGAACCGATCAGGAGACGGGAAGATACGAGCTTTGGGCTCTTTCCCGTAAACACAATTAGGTAATCACAATTAGGTAATCACACACACACACACACACACACACACACACACACACAGAACCGATCAGGAGACGGGAAGATACGAGCTTTGGGCTCTTTCCCGTAAACACAATTAGGTAATCACAATTAGGTAATCACACAGGCTGAGGGAATTAGACTTACCATCACTCGAAGCTAGAAGAGTGAGGGGGGATATGGTGACAGTCTTTAAATTCCTTCATGGTTATGATAGAGTGGATAGGGATCGATATTTTGATATGGCTGGCTCTAGAACTAGAGGTCATAGTTTGAAGCTTCGTAAGAAAACTTCTTCGCAAGATGTAAGGAAATACTTTTTCAGTGTAAGAGTAGTTGATAATTGGAATTCGCTAAGCGAGGGGGTAGTTAATACTATCTCAATCCATAGTTTTAAGGACAGGTATGATAAGTATCACTAAGTATAAAATGGAACCGATGAGGAGACGGGAAGATACGAGCTTTGGGCTCTTTCCCATAAACACAATTAGGTAATCGCAATTAGGTAATCACACACACACACACACACACACACACAAAATCACACACACACACACACCCACACACATATATATATATATATATATATATATATATATATATATATATATATATATATATATATATATATATATATATATATATATATATATATATATATATATATATATATATATATATATATATATATATATATATATATATATATATATATATATATATATATATATATATATATATATATGTATATATATATATACACACACATATATATATATATATATATATATATATATATATATATATATATATATATATATATATATATATGGTTTGGTTTCGGTTTTACGTCACGAACTCCCTTTGCAACTAAGGGCTAGGACGGTTGCCTTCTTGCGAAGGACTTGTTTTGGCGGATGTAATCGTTACCCTGAGTGTGTGCCCTTACTAGCCTCAGTCTGTGACGGGGCGTGAACCCTCGATCTGCCGCCCCAGAGTCGCAGATGCTACCATTTTGCATATATATATATATATATATATATATATATATATATATATATATATATATATATATATATATATATATATATATATGAATCATTTTTTTCCCTGACCGGGACTCGAACCTAGGACTTATAATTACTAAGTCAAGGCTCTACCAACTACACACCACAGAAGGTTAAAAGGAATTCAACCTTATAGCTTATATCTGCTATACTTAGGAATGAACGCATTCTATCTGAATGCCACTATGTTCATATTACAGATTCCCAAACCTCATTCGTGGCTTCATTTTTGCATTTAATTCAATTCCCAATCTCATTCGGGCCATGAAATAACAAAATAAGCACATTACATATGTGAAAACATGAATAATTTTCTTACCCGTACCGGGACACGAACCTAGGACTTATAATTACTAAGTCAAGGCGCTACCAACTACACACCACAGAAGGTTAAAAGGAATCCTACCTTATAGCTTGACTTAGTAATTATAAGTCCTAGGTTCGAGTACCGGTCGGGGTAAAAAATGATTCATGTTTTCACATATGTAATTTGCTTATTTGGTTTTTTCATGGCCCGAATGAGATTGGAAATTGAAATAACTGCAAAAATGAAGCCAAGAGTGAGGTTGGGGAATCTGTAATATGAATATAGTGGCATTCAGATAGAATGCGTTCATTCCTAAGTATAGCAGATATAAGCTATAAGGTTGGTTACCTTTTAACCTTCTGTGGTGTGTAGTTGGTAGCGCCTTGACTTAGTAATTATAAGTCCTAGGTTCGAGTCCCGGTCGGGGTAAAAAATGATTTATGTTTTCACATATGTAATGTGCTTATTTGGTTATTTCATGGCCCGAATGAGATTGGGAATTGAATTAAATGCGAAAATGAAGCCAAGAGTGAGGTTGGGGAATCTGTAATATGAACATAATGGCATTCAGATAGAATGCGTTCATTCCTAAGTATAGCATATATAAGCTATAAGGATGGATTCCTTTTAACCTTTTGTGGTGTGTAGTTGGTAGTGCCTTGACTTAGTAATTATAAGTCCTAGGTTCGAGTCCCGGTCGGGGTAATAAATGATTCATGTTTTCACATATGTAATGTGCTTATTTGGTTATATATATATATATATATATATATATATATATATATATATATATATATATATATATATATATATATATATATATATATATATATATATATATATATATATATATGCCTAATCTAACCTAACCGAGGTATTAGGAATTATAAAAATTTCAAGTTCCAATTCTTCATGAACTCATATATATATATATATATATATATATATATATATATATATATATATATATATATATATATATATATATATATGAAATATCACTGGATACTTACAATCACGACATAATTTCATATAGTAATTATTATTTTACTCAAGGTACCAAGACACCATGCTTCAAATACTTATTTTGAAGATTAAATAGCCAAGGTTTTCTCATAGAGGTCATTTAAATTGATCTCACTGCTTATAATCGCGCAAAGGCTACTTATGTCATATTTAAAAGAAAAAAAAAACTATTGTGAATCAATAATATGAACATTTGTCTGCAACACGCAACGAATCTCATTCGACTACCTTAGTATTTATCTTTTTGAAATATTTTTCAAAAAAACACTCCAAGGAGCATTGAATCATACTATGAAAATAAATTATCGTACGAAGTGAAATAAATTCTCGTACGAAGTGAAATCAACATCGTCATATTTCTCAGTTTCTCCCTTCTGGAAGACCCCTTCCCCGTCTCAACCTTAGTAAAATAAATGAAATTAAGATCTATAAAGAACAATTTTCGTAAGGCCAATAAAAGCTAGTCTCTATGGAGTATAGAATTAGGGAAAGTTTTTCCATTCCAAATCTTTAATTTGCGGTTGATCTAATAGTTAGTTAACATGCTTTCAAACAAGTTCAGACTATGGAGTAATCTTCTTGTAAAATACAGAATATATAGTTTAATTTTCCGGTATTAATTACTTATATTATCTATCTATCTGTCTATCTCTCCAGCTGTCTGTCCATCTGTTTGTCAGTCTGCCTGTCTATCTTCTTCTTCTTCATCTACATCTTTTTCCCACTTTTATGTGGGGTCGATGTTTCTGGCCAGTACAGATCTTTCTCTTTTTCCCACTTATGTGGGCTCGAGTTATCTGTACTGGCCATATTTTGGTTTTGGCAAAAGTTTTATGGCCGGATGCCCTTCCTGCCGCCAACCCTCCCCATTTACCCGGGCTTGGGACCGGCACCAAGTGGAGGCTGGCTTGCCCCCCTCAGTGGCTGGGTTTGTCGCATAGGGAACGCTAGGCCCCGAGAAAATCTCGGTTGCCCGCCGCCTGCCCGCCAGGAACAGGAACGGCACACGCTCCGCGACCGGTACTGTTGTGGATAGCATCTTACAAGTTCATTTCATCCTATTGCAGCTCTGCCCTTGGCGACACTGCCCGATAGGCTGCGTTCCCATTTCCATATGGGGTCTCATCAGACTCTCGACTGCTATCCATGGGTTTTGGCAAAAGGATTTTACAGCCGGATGCCTTTCCTGACGCCAACCCTCCCCATTTTTCCGGGCTTGGGACCGGCACTGGGCTGCTATTTCTAGCAACCCAGAGGCTGGGTTGTCAGTCTGCCTGTCTATATATATATATATATATATATATATATATATATATATATATATATATATATATATATATATATATATATATATATATATATATATATATATATATATATATATATATATATATATATATATATATATATATATATATATATATGGATTGGATTCGGTTTTACCTCACGAACTCCCTTTTTCTACTAAGGGCTAGGACGGTTGCCATCTTACGAAGGACTTGTCTTGGCAGCTGTAATCGTTACCCTGAGTGTATGCCCTTACTAACCTCAGTCCGTGACGGGGCGCGAACCCTCGACCTGCCGCCTCAGAGTCGCAGGCGCTACCATTTTGCCTCGGAGACTCTCTCTCTCTCTCTCTCTCTCTCTCTCTCTCTCTCTCTCTATATATATATATATATATATATATATATATATATATATATATATATATATATATATATATATATATATATGTGTGTGTGTGTGTGTGTGTGTGTGTGTGTGTGTGTGTGTGTGTAACTTGGATGGTATCTGTGTTTAAAACATATTCTGTTGACGTGAATTATAATGGAATTGCGATACTGTATATAATTTTTCACACAAGTTAATTTATTTCCGGTATCTTATTTACCATTTTTTTACTTTTCTTATTTATCATGGCGACATAATAATACTAACATTTGTTAATAATTCAAAAAAATTTTAATTATTGGTCTAATCACTGATGATACAGTTTTTCCTCTTCTTCTTCTTCTTCTTTTTCGTGTGTGACACTGATCCAGGAGACTTGTTCTCCACCAAAAGCCTGAGAGAAGAAGAAGCTCCGTGAGTTTGTTTACAAATATGTGAAATTGCAAAAGGCATCCCACCCAACTATACTACCAAATAAAGAAAGCTTGACCATATATAGAGAATGGAAAACTGAAATCAAAGAAGAAGATATTTATGATAATAGATATTCATCAGTGCTCTTTTTTAAAAGCAAGGACAAATATACTACCATTAAATAATAGAAAAATATTTATAGATGGAAAATGAGGATCTAACAGACTTTTTTTAAATTATTTTGTGACAGTTATAGAACAGGGAGAAACAATATTACTGAATTGCAACAACCGTATGAAGAAGACCTAAACATAGTAATTGGAAAATTTTTACTTGAAAAGAAATATTTAGAATTAAAGAAAGAATATATTTTGGAGACTAAGAGATATAAAATTGAAGGAAATACTGAAAGCACGTATCACACAAAAACAGTAATCAAGAGTGGTAAAATTGCATTATAGGACCACCTCTATTTTCCAATTGAAATAAAAAAATTTTTTGGTAGTTTTTTGTGTTTTGAACTAACCTAAATTAACCTAACCCCATTATTTCATTAATGCAGTGCGCGATTTGAAACTGAGTAACGGGCGGCTACAGCAACTCTTCACTTACCAGAAAGCCAGTGATTTTTAACTAACGTTTAATTTTTCCCAGTGATTTTTAACTAACAGTTAATTTTTCAGAGTGAAGGACTAATTTCCGGAGCAAATGAAGGTCAGATTCGCTTAAAACACATAAAAAACTAGCAGAAAACCTTTATTTCAACTGGAAAACAGAGGTGGTCCTATAATGCAATAATACCAGAGGTTCTGATTCACAGGAGATTCCTCTGCACTACAAATGAATTGAACTGAACTAAAGATTCATTCTGCTCCTACGAAATATCACATTTTCGTGTCTCACCGGGCCTTTTGGCTAAGATCTGAGAAACTAAGGAACATTACAGTCATTAAAACTTTAGCTCAATGAGACGTCATATAACAGTGTCAGGTACTTCGAAAAAACCCGAATTCAGTGAAAATCTACAGATTAGGTTTCCCTGGTTTCGTAAGACCGATGATCCCAGAAAAGCCGAGTGCTTGGTGTGTGGTAATGGAACTATTGTCAAATTTACCATACTTGGAAAGTGTGATCTGATCCAACACATGGGCTCTCTCAAGCACAGGAAAGCACTGCAATCATATGATTCACCATTAAAATTATCTAAGGATTTTAAAGCATTGCACTACAAAGCCCTCCAAAAGGACATCTTGCGGTTAGTGAACCGTAAGAGGAAAACTGGTAAACTTCTTTCCCCGGTCGAAGTGCAGACTGCGTACGAGTTTGCGCATCGAGTCAAACGGGGTAGTGGAATTAAAGCCAGTGAACTTGTAAATTCTGTAAAACACTCAAATGAAATTAGAAATTCATCTGGTTCTTTCCGAAAATTTTATGCAAAGCTGACAGATAAGATAACAGTGTCGAATTGCAGACAGAATATATCAGTTAAAGCGCAGAAACAAAATACTGCAAAATTCACCGCAGCTATGGACGAAAGTTCAAAGGTAAAAGTAGTTGAGGAAACCAAACAGGGTAGTAAACTGAAAAGAAGTGCACCACTTATAACACTTAAGGAATCTTCAAAAATGACACCAAAGAGAGTAAACTTAAAAAAGAGAAAAAGCGGTTCTCCAATGCTTAGCCATAAAATATGCAACAATCATGTTGGGCATGTAACAAAAGACTCTGCTTCTTTGCGCACAGGTGTCACGCTTCAGAGTTTCAGGTGTAAGGATTCTGAATATGTTATATTAAGGCGAACATATTATACTTCCTCTAAAATTTCTGAGAATAGTGCATGTGAACAAATCATTGAAAAAGAGGCACAGAATACTGACTTGGAGAATGCAACGCACCATGCTGATGCTGCACTAGAGACTAAAGATGAACGTGTGAACATTGACAGAAAGCAAGATATAGAAAGGTATCGTGAAACCGATGGTCCTTTTCACACTTTCATATTATTATTTCATTGAGAATTCAGAAAACAATTATATTTATAATTTTAGATTCGGTTTACCATTGGCTACATTATATGCACTAAATGGGATACTATATAGAAAGTAAAGAGTTTATTCAGTTAATTTTATAATAACATTTCTCTATTCCACTCATGCTAGGTGCTGATTTAGGCAGCTAAAAAGGGAAGGAGAGTTTGGCCCAGTAATTCATATGTTTTATGAAATAGTTTTTTTCCTGCATAACTGTCACCTGTCAGCTTTTTTAAAAACATGTATCATAATTGAACAAATATATATATATATATATATATATATATATATATATATATATATATATATATATATATATATATATATACAGTGTTGCCTCACTTATCGCGGTAGTTCGGTTCCGGGACCCACCGCGAACCAGGAAATCCGCGAAGTAGGATCCGCCTATATGTACATAGATATTTTAATATATTTTTACGTTTACACTGTATAAACCCTCCCTGCACTGTTAAAAAAACACCCTTTACATTATAAATAACAGCAAGCAACGTAAATTTTTATGAAAGTGATAGATAAAATTACAGTGAATGAGGTGATAATGACGTGACATACATACTCATTTACAATTATTTTTTCATTTACTTACTTTATAAACCCTCCCTGCACTGTTAAAAAAAAACACCCTTAACATTATAGATAACAGCAAGCTACGTAAATTTTTATGAAAGTGATAGGAAAACTTACCGTGAATGTGATGATGACGTGACATACATACTCATTTACAATTATTTTTTCGTTTACGTACTGTATAAACCCTCCCTGCACTGTTAAAAAAACACCCTTTACATTATAAATAGCAGCAAGCAACGTAAATTATTATGAAAGTGATAGATAAAATTATGGTGAATGAGGTGATAATGACGTGACATACATACTCATTTACAATTATTTTTTCATTTACGTACTGTATAAACCCTCCCTGCACTGTTAAAAAAAATACCCTTAACATTATAGATAACAGCAAGCAACGTAAATTTTTTATGAAAGTGATAGGAAAACTTACCGTGAATGTGATGATGACGTGACATACATACTCATTTACAATTATTTTTTCGTTTACGTACTGTATAAACCCTCCCTGCACTGTTAAAAAAACACCCTTTACATTATAAATAACAGCAAGCAACATAAATTTTTATGAAAGTGATAGATAAAATTACGGTGAATGAGGTGATAATGACGTGACATACATACTCATTTACAATTATTTTTTCATTTACGTACTGAATAAACCCTCCCTGCACTGTTAAAAAACACACCCTTAACATTATAGATAACAGCAAGCAACGTAAATTTTTATGAAAGTGATAGATAAAATTACGATGAATGAGGTGATAATGACGTGACATACATACTCATTTACAATTATTTTTTCGTTTACGTACTGTATAAACCCTCCCTGCACTGTTAATAAAAAAACACCCTTTACATTATAAATAACAGCAAGCAACGTAAATTTTTATGAAAGTGATAGATAAAATTTTGGTGAATGAGGTGATAATGACGTGACATACATTTGTTCATGATAGGTAAACTTACCGTGAATGAGGTGATGATCATCATTCTCGACCCCGGAGGAAATTATTTTTTTTATTATTTTTTTCTGTTTTATTATTCTTAGGCCAGGAAATACTTGTTTTATCAATAAAATAATGAAAATTTTAATATTCACTAGGTCACGTAGGTGAGAGCCTTTGCGTTTTCCGAAACACTGATACCGGTATCGTATTGTACATGGTGCAATACTGTTTACTATTTTTTGCTGTTTTATTATTCTTAGGCTAAGAAATACGTTTTTTTTTTATCAATAAAATCATGAAACTACTGGAAATATAAATATATATGCTAGCTCACGTAGCTGTGACCCCAATACATTGTACGCTATCGGACACTGTTTTGCATGATGCAATACCCTGTACTGTGAGTTATACTGTACATACGTATATCTAAATTTATTTTTTTTACTATTTTTATACTGTTTTATTATTCGTAGGCTGGGAAATAATTTTTTTTTTATCAATTAAATAATGAAAAAAAAAATTTCAATAAAAAAAATGAAAATACTGAAAATTTTTTGTTTTCAATATTTTAATATTTTTGCGTATACCCATAAAATAAAATAATAATTTATCCAAAAAAAAACCGCGATAGAGGGAGACCGCAAACCAAGAAGCGCAATACAGCGGGGTAACACTGTATATATATATATATATATATATATATATATATATATATATATATATATATATATATATATATATATATATATATATATATATATATATATATATATATATATATATATATATATATATATATATATATATATATATATATATATATATATATATATATATATATATATATATATATATATATATATATATATATATATATATATATATATATATATATATATATATATATATATATATATATATATATATATATATATATATATATATATATATATATATATATATATATATATATATATATATATATATATATATATATATATATATATATATATATATATATATATATATATATATATATATATATATATATATATATATATATATATATATATATATATATATATATATATATATATATATATATATATATATATATATATATATATATATATATATATATATATATATATATATATATATATATATATATATATATATATATATATATATATATATATATATACAGTAACCCCTCGTTTATTGCGGGGGTTCGGTTCCGGGACCGGCCGTGATAGGTGAATTTCCGCGAAGTAGGATCACCCTATATAGATAGGTATTTTACATTTATTTTTACCTTTATTGTATAAACCCTTCCTGCACTGTTAAAAAACCACCCTTTACTTTACTAATAACAGCATTCAAGCGTTAATTTATATGAATGTGATAGATAAACTTACCGTGAATGAGGTAGTGATGACGTGTATTGACTCCAGAATAAATTATTCCACAGCCAATGACAGCTTTACGGCTGCTTTTTGCGAGAGAAGAACATGGTAATAGGGAGTTCCAGTCGCTGTTTCTTCTTTTGTTGGAAGATGGTCTCATAAGGAATCATGGCATCGTCGAGAAGATTGCAGAAGATCACCGAACGAACCATATTATCATCGTGTTCTTGCGAGAGTTGTTGGACTGCTTTCACACATTCATACATGGCTTCCAGATATTCGAGTGTAAGGACAGGTTCTTCGATTTCTTCGTGCATTTCCTCTGGTTGTTCTTTTTCCTCTTCTTCACTTGCTGATTTTGTCATTTCCTCCAAGTCTTCATCAGTCAAAGGCTGCAAGTGGCAGTTGATCAGTTCATTCACGTCTCCATGAGTCATATCTTTAAATCCTTCTCCTCCTAGCAATGCAGCCAACTTCACAGCTTTTGCATCTGCCGAGTTATGGACTTCGTCAGGAGTGAATCCCTTGTAGTCGTAGATGACTTGGGGCCGCAATTTCTTCCAGCTGGCATTGATTGTGGCCGGCTTCATCACACTGATTGCATTCTGAATATTTTGAAGGCATGTAGCAATCATGTAATTACGCCAGTAAGTCATCACTGAGAATTTTTTGTCCGAATCCATGGATTCAACCAGGTTTGCCAGGGCATTTCGTGTGTAGAGGGTCTTGAACACACGAATAACGTCTTGATCCATAGGCTGAATCAGTGATGTTGTATTCGGTGGCAGGAACTCTACTTGAACACCTTCATATTCGAGATTAGTTGTGTGGCCACCTGCATTATCCATCAAAAGAAGGACTTTAAATTCAAGGCCTATTTCCGCAAGATAAATTTTGACCTGAGGGATAATGCATTGGTGAAACCACTCCGATGTGAGGCTTTTCGTGATCCAGGCCTTAGGGTTATGTATCCAATACACTGGCAGCAGATTCTTACTCTTATTCTTCAAATCCCTAGGGTTCTTTGACTTGTAGATAAGCCCGGGCTTTAACATGAAGCCTGCAGCATTCCTGCACATGATGAGGGTAATGCGGTCTTTGTGCGCTTTAAATTCTGGGGCTTTAGCTTCTTCCTAGAAGATAAAAGTGCGAGACGGCATTCTCTTCCAAAATAACCCAGTCTCATCCATGTTAAACACTTGCTCAGGAGCATATTCCCCTTCTGCGATAATTTTCTTAAAATCGTTGTTCACATAATCTTCAGCTGCAGCTGTATCTGCAGAGGCAGCTTCGCCATAAACTGAAACGCTCTTTAGGACATAGCGTTTTTGAAATTTGGCAAACCATCCCTTGCTTGCCGCGAACGATTGTTTCCTTGGTGGAGAATCGCTGGAGGGTCCTGGTTGTGGGTCGTCGATATCTTCTTCTCTCTCCTCCTCTCCACGGTCGCCACTGTCGTCGTCAGGTTCGTTTGCAGCGAATGTATCGTACAGCTTCCTCGCCTTTGTTTGTATGATATTGGTGTCTATGCTGATGTTCTTCTTTCTGCAGTCAGCAATCCACAGTGCCAAAGTAGATTCCATCCGCACTATTATCTTATTGCGGGGTGTTACGACCCTCTTCGATGTTTTACTAAATGAAATAGTCGCTGTTTTCTTGATATTACATCTTTTTTGATGTAGCGAACAGTAGATTCGTTGAGGCCAAAATGGCGGCCGACATCCGCAAACCTTCTTCCTTCTTTCTGCATATCTAACAGTTTTACCTTATCTGTTATGGTTAACATCTTCCTTTGCCACTTAGGCTCACTAGCAGAAGCCTTAGAAGATGAAGGACGCTTGGGAGGCATTGCAGAGGTTGAAATACGTGAGTAAAAATATCACAAGCACAACTTTTAAGAAGCACAACGCGAACGGCGCACATGTGAGTTAGACTGAACAAGTGAGGCGAGTCAATGGAAGATGGTGGGAGAACCAAGCTTCAATCAGAAAGCCAATCAGACCCCATGATACAGAACATACAGAAAAACAATTGTGTGATTCGTCGTCTCACACCCTTTCAGCCAATAGCATCCCATGAACTATCTCGCGTAGGTGCAAGCCTTTGCGTTTTCAAAGACCCAATACAGTGTACGCTATAGTACAATATTTCACAGGGTGCAATACTGTGAGTTATATGTTTAGATTTGTTTTTTACTATTTTTTACTGTTTTATTATTCTTAGGCTAGGAAATACTTTCTTTATCAATAAAATAATGAAAATACTGGAAATTTTAATATGTACTAGCCATGTAGGTGTGACCCTTATCGTTTTCTGAAACTCTGATTGCGGTATCGTATTTTACATGGTGCAATACTCTGAGTATTTATGTTTTTTACTATTTTTACTGTTTTATTATTCTTAGGCTAAGAAATACATTTTTTAGCATTAGAATAATGAAAATACTGGAAATTTCAATATATGCTAGCTCACTTAGGTGCAACCCTTTGCATTGTCCGAAATGCCGATACCGGTATCGTACTCTCTATGGTGCAGAGTTACATGTTTAAATTTATGTTTTTTTACTATTTCTTACTGTTTTATTATTCTTAGGCTGGAAATAAATTTTTTTATCAATAAAATAATGAAAAAAAAAATTATTTTAATAAAATAATAAAAATACTGAAAATTTAAATTTTTTTATATTTTAATATTCTCGCATATACCCAGAAAAAATAAACTCACCAAAAAAAACTTCGATGCACTGAATTCGCAATAGGTGAACTGCAATATAGCCAGGGGTTACTGTATATTATATATATATATATATATATATATATATATATATATATATATATATATATATATATATATATATATATATATATATATATATATATATATATATATATTTTTTTTTTTTTTTTTTTTTTTTTTTTTTTTTAATGGTTTAATATTAACTGATTAGCTACACACTGTTTACGTTCCTAGCTATACAACATTAAGAGGAAAACAACTAGAGCTAATGCTAGCCATGGCTAGCTGCTTATGCATGCAATATGAAGACTAAATAAGTGCCCACGGAAAGGAATATACACATCACTACTTTTTGATGTTTTATATTTGAATGGAAATTAGACAAAGCACAATAATGATAATAACAATAGTACTAATAATAATAATAACATACTCTACATTTTCATCTATTTATCAGGGAATCAAATACTCATGATTTATGTTTTCCTCCTGGGGAGCAAGAATATTCGCCTTGGTCCTGCATGTCATATAAGTTGAAAAAATAAGGCAGAAAGGGGGAATTGAGAATTCCCTCCTCTGCATTTTGCTCCCACAAATAGTCAAGAGTTATTTTGCATTGATTCAGTCACCCCCACATGAGAAGGATTATGACTTTTGCAAATAAATATAATTTATGTATTATTTTCAGAGGAGAAACCTGCCCTTGTGAGAAATGCATAAATATCGAAAATGCAATGGACTGCCACAACTTTGATAATGAAGATACACGTGAAAATAAGGCAGACTCACTTCCAGCATCACCATCTCATGAAGATTCTCTTGAGTCATTTATAAGTGATGGGTCTTCACACTTTATTGATGAGAGTGAGTAGAGTCACTTGTGATTGATGAATAATTTATACATATACTGTATTCATATACAATAGCTGCAGATCTCCATGTTTGGGGGTGGCCGAGCCAATGCACATTCATTCACCAGAAGCCAAACATACCTCGATCACGCGTCTTAGCTCCTGGAGATAATTTTTAAAAGATATTTTAATGAAAATTTGACGATATATTGGCATAATTGTTTGTCAGTCTAACCATCTGTATATCATTCCTTCTGTCATATCCATCTACTAATCTCTTTGCTATTATACCTTATCTGTCTTTTATCAGTCTGTCTTTGTACATGCTCATAAAGCATTATTCTTCCTTCAGATTAATCCAAAAAACAAAATAACTAAAACAGAGCTATCCAATACGTATGCAAGTAAGCTTTGAGTATTATACCTAAGTTTTTCAATATCATTAAGAAATGTATTTTTTAAACCAGAATAGTAGGTAAAATAAGACTTAGAAAATGTACAGACATTTTATTCTAATGGGTCACTGCAAAAACCTACTGAATTTAACATACTCCATTTGCCTCTCTTCATAAGAATGTAACACCTCTTTCAGTTACCAAGAAAGGTACTAATTAAGGTTATTTATAAAAGTAAACAAGCATATACACCGTTGAATTTTCAGAAAACAAGAATTCCTACCTGTAATGTAAATACAGGTAGTCTCCGACTTATGACAAGGCTTGGTTCGACAAAACAGTGGTAAGTTAGATCCATTGTAAGTCGGACCATTATATCAGTGGTAAAATGGTAGATAGGGACCATAGTGTAATACAGTAAGCATAAACAGTATACCATCTGAATGTCTTATGAATTGGGTCTTTTTTTTTAACCTTTACAGCACATATTTACTGATTTCTTATTATTACCCCTGGTATTCATTCCTGAGTTCTCCATTTTCTTTCTGTCTCATTGAGAATGTCTTTATTTCATGTTTTAGTTTAATAGGTTTTTTTATTCTTTTCCTTAAGTATGATGATTTTAATTATTATTATTATTATTATTACTAATATTACAATTATTATAGATGCTTATTCTGTTTTATGTCACAGACTCCCTGTTATTAGTAAGGGCAAGGACAGTGCCTCCTTTCGAAGACCTTTGGTTTTGGCAGCATGTAACTGTTTCCTCGTGCTAACCTCAGACCGTGGTGGGTCTCAAATTATATCAATGTCTCGAACTCTAACACCCGGCCACGACGGCCACATTATTATTATTAGTATTATTATGATAGCAGCATTAACAATTATAATCATACTACATTAATATTGTATAATTATAATCATTATTTTTATTATTATTATTATTATTATAACAATGATGATTATAATAACCATATTGTGCTGTATCATTATCATTATAATTATTTTTACTCATATTTTTAATGCTGCACTGTATATTCCTATAGCACCCGCTATTTCGTTTTGGCCAGAAGCTCAGTCTATGAAAATATGATATACTGTACTGTATTTCATACAATGTTTCTCTCATATCTTCTCATTTTTAACAGCATTGGAAACGGATGAAATTGACCTGGCTGCAAAAGTTAAGCAATTCAATGACAGTGGATCTACTGGAACAACCACCTTCAGAAGAATTTCCAGCAAATATTCTTTGGAACAAGATAGTAACAGCAAATTCCAGAACGGTGACAAATTCACTTTTCCTGAATGTGCCTCAAAATTACAAGCCAGAGAGACTGCACATAACAGTGTTTTAACACCATTAGCTTACTTTCAGAAGTTTTTCAATAAGGAGCTACTATCTCATATAGTCGATCAAACCAATTTGTATTGTACTCAAACTAGACCCTCCAAATCACTGGAATTGACAGTTAGTGAGTTTGATAAGTGGTTGGCAATCTTAATATACACGTCTGTAATTCAGCTAGGTCACATCAGCACTTACTGGAACAGATTGTATGGATTAACTTTAGTCCACCAGACCATGAGTGAGGAAAGATGGCTAGAAGTACAGACATTTTTGCATTTTAATGATGATAAGTGTATGCCGTCAGAAGGAGTTGACAGCTACGACAACTTGTATGAAGTAAGACCTGTTATAAGAGCTGTAAGAAGAGAGTTTGGAAAGATCCCAATGCCTCAGTGTGTATACATTCACAGAAAGGTCAGTCATGCTAATGATGCATCATGTTTGCAAAAGCAGCCTGAAAGTATGGATTTGCCATATTCTGTTCTAGTAGATGAAAATGGAGTGATTTACAATTTCCATCTACACGTAGATAACCTCCAGCAGAATAGAGCTGTGATCCCTGTCAAACATGATCGTAATATTGCATTAACATTGGCACAGGTTATCCCAGAACATAAAAATCATATTCTTATAATTGATAGTAAGCTAACCACTGTTGGTCTAATGCATATACTGAGTTCTAGAGGCATTTTTTGTATGGGAACAATGCCCATTTCAAAACTGAAGGCACTTGATTTGCCAGCTGACAGCATAGCTCCAATAACTGATTGCGTTCAATACATTGAATTTGAGCATGTGTTAAAGAAACACGTTTTTTTGCAAATCATAAAAGATCCCAATAAAACTGAAGCTGCCTTTTGCAGGTCCTATGTAACTAAGTGTAATGAACCTGCAAAGTATCGTACTCACTCCTATTGTCCTTCAGTCGTAGGTAATTACTTCAAATTTATGGACACTGTGAATAAAGCAGTTTCCAACTCGTTTAATTCAATTAATTATATGCCTGACTCAATTAGTCATAAGATTTTTCTTCAGTGTGTTATGTTTGCTATTCAAAATGCTTGGTTACTCTATGCCCAAAACTACGAGGCCAAGAGTCATCACGCTGGTCTCTGTCGTAATATATATGAATTCAAATGTTCTTTGGTGCAATCACTTATAAATGCTGAAAATTCTCCCCTTCCACAAATTGCATGAGCACCATTGTGGTAAATGAATGCAGTGTAACCACTGCACTTCTGCAGCGCCCCAGAGGTCTGACTTCCTAAACTAATAGTATGTTGACTCAAATGTTGAAATATATACGTATCAAAGTATAAATTTAATTCTTTTCAATTACTTCACCTGTTGAAATATTATTTTGCTACACTTTGCCACATGTAAAACTTGTAAACTGTTATTTTTTGTACAGTATTGTATATTTTAAATTTTATTTATTATAAATAGCATGCATTCATATTAAAAATGTTGTAAATAATGATGTGTTCAGTTCATTATTTTCTCCTGATTTGTGTTTTTTTTTTTTTTTTTTTGGGGGGGGCGTGAATTTAAGAGGCCCCAAGTCAAATAGGTCATTAGAGTCATGGCAGTATTAAAAATTCAGTTCGTCATTGGTAGTAGATTTTATATCTGTAAATTTCATAACTAATTAATATAATGTACAGCAGTGTGGCTTGTAACTGGGAGTATTTTGTGGAATGAATAAAACGGGGAAAATATTATATAAAGAATTAATTTTAGTGTTCAAAAATCCAGTCCTCTGCAAGAAAGGTTTTCTTTTGTCTATACAAAATCACGTGCTTGACACATCTTTAAGGTATTTTATTACAACCTCATAAAAAATAAAAAACACTGAAGCCCATCAGGACTTCTAGTCCAATCA
Organism: Halocaridina rubra; assembly: GCA_037179515.1. Lineage (NCBI taxonomy): Eukaryota > Metazoa > Arthropoda > Malacostraca > Decapoda > Atyidae > Halocaridina > Halocaridina rubra. The sequence continues at coordinate 52,101 of JAXCGZ010011486.1, forward strand.
AAGCAGCAAAGTGCATTTGCCAAGATTTGTTTTTGCCAATTTATACCACTATGACTCCTTATTCAAATGGGGGTGAAAACAGGTTGGCGGTAGGAAAAGGGGCTGGGTGCCCATCCTAACGCCCTATGGTATGCTTTGAAACTGCTTTAGTTGCTTCCCGGCTCACACTCTCTACCATTTATCTAAATCCGTATAATGTATAAGGATGCTTCTTATATGATGAGGCTGATTTAGAATAGCTTGTTTTATTTCTTGACCACCAGTCCCAATTATGAAATTCTATACTTATGTGTAATTACTAATTATTTTTTACTAACACTTATCATAACTTAAAGCTATGAATACATTTAGCATGATCCAGTCACGAACTATTCTTACTCTAAAAGTACTTCCTTAAATCCAGCAAAGAAACTTCCTTACAAAGCTTCAAACTATATTCCTTAGTTCTAGAGCCACCCATATAATAATGTCGCTAGCTGTCCATTCAATCAAAACCAGGCAGGTGTATAAAACCGTCACCAAATCCCCCTCTTCCCTTTGCTTCAAGTGATGGTAAGTCCAACATCCTAAGCCTTTCCTAGTAACTGAGATTATGTATCTTTTCTGTCACAAACCGAAGCATGACTTCGAAAGTTCTCCAATTTATGTGTTTTCTCAAGATCAGATTCCATAGCAGTTCAAATCCTGATTCTCAAAAATGTAGATTCCCCACTGCAATGTGTGTATATATATATATATATATATATATATATATATATATATATATATATATATATATATATATATATATATATATAATATATATATATATATATATATATATATATATATATATATATAATATATATATATATATAATATATATATAAATATATTATATATATAAATATATATATATATATATATAATATATAATATATATATATATATAATATAATATATATATATATATATATATATATATATATATATACAGTATTAGTGGATTTATAGTGCTCAAACTGGCCACAACCACAAATATAAAATAGCCAAGTCCAACACTTAGATTCTCTTAGAAAAATAAGTTGAGGTGGGAACATAACAAGGTAAGTCTTATTCTCCCACTAAAAACAAATAGAAGAATATATTGTGTACATTTTCCCCCTGGATTTTTCAGTGGCCGGTTTATTCGGATGAAAATACTACTTGCGTGTGGAAGGCTGATTTTCCAATATGGCTTGTACCCTATGGGGAGTTTTAGTCATATGTTTATTTTAAGCACTCTAAATAATTACGAAGTATTTAAGTAGGATGATATTGAATATCCTGCCAAGCATTATTTTTCATAGTATTGTAGTAAGACCAATGGCCCTGGTAGGACCCATAGGAAGCTGTCTCCCTCAATTAACTTAAAGAAGAAGAACGCTAAAAGTTTGTTGATAAACAAACCGTGCGCCACTTCTTCACATTATATAGATATGTGGTTCCCTTTAAAGCTTTTCTTCGAACTCTGCTGTGCAAGCTTCCACTGAAGTTTTTTTTTTTCAGTTTGTCAATTAAAAAGACCTATTTTACGACGTAAAACAATGCAAGGACATTGTAAAATCCGGAAACGGTCGATTTTCAGCGAAAAACTGCAGGAGAAATTTCCGTGGTTCCGGAGAGTGAACGATGAAACGATGGCTGAATGCAAGGTTTGCGGTAATAGCACGGTCGTCTCTGTAGCAAGTGATGCCACTTGCAATCTACTGCAGCACATGGGTTCGCGTCGGCACAGGCATGCGCTGTTAAAGTATCGTTCACCTTTGAAACGGACAGAGGGATTTATAGAGTTGCATAAAAGAGCGTTACTTAAAGATAAAATTAGATGGAAGAAACGGAAAAGCAAAACAAAGACGCCTGTTCTTTTACCTATTGTACAGATTTCACCTAATGAGGTGACCGATACAGGTATCACACCTGATGAAAATATTACACTGCCTAAAAGTATTGTGAAAAGTGTGCAGAAATCGAGCAAAAACACAGAATTTCCTTTGGATAGCAGTTATAGAAGAAGAAAAAGTAGTACAAATACTAAATGTCTAATGGATAATGAAAATTATACCACTCCATCTAACCAGGTAGAGCAGTCAAAAGTAAAGTTAAAGAAGCCTGAAAAGCCACACTGTAAAAATGTAGGTAAGAGTCATAATTCAAAGATACAAGAAGGTAAGCATGAAAAACATGGCATGATTATTAAAGGCACACCCTCTTCATCATCTGTGATATTATCAGATGCTGCATCTGACATAAAAAGTCTTAAATCAGTTAAGACTGAGTTTATAATACCAACCACTAATTTATCTGAAGACGACATATCAGATTCAGCGGATGAAGAATCTACTCCTGCACTCTCAAATAATGCTCAGCAGAGTTACCTGCTTGTGAATTCCGAATGCGTAGCGGTAACACAATTAAATCTGGAGCCTTATAAAAGTAATCATAACAGCTCTGATGTACATACAAAGATGGAAGATTGTCAGCGTAACCTTGGTGCAGAAAATACAACGCTTGTAGATGATGATGTTGATATAGACAGTGGAGATGATGATGTTGAAATGGATACTGGAAATGAAATGGACACTGGCGAGAGCATACATATGGGAATTAGGTATTGTGATACATAAAAATGTTTTAAAATCCTACACACATGAAAATATCATTGGCCTTTTAATATTCCTAAAATAATTATTACTAATATACAGTATCAGACCCAACATATGTAGAGTACCTAAGACTAAAGATCCAATCTTGTAAAGAAGAGTAACCCCAAGGTGCTCTGAGGTTATTGACATTTACAAGGCAAGCGAGTTAAGCTAAGCTAAAGTAACTTAACAATTTATGGTATTTTAAAGATTTACATGGGCTTCTGGGGTTACTCATCTTTACAAAATCCTAAAGATTTTTTAATTTCTGTAAAATTATTCATCATTAGTTATCACAACTGAAACTAGCCATGGATATCTGAAGTTTTCAAATGAAGTCTGATTCATTAATATTCAAGAAATACACATTTGCACTAAGTTGTTCTGTCAATATGCGATTTATCATTTCTCTCTAGATATAAAATTCACTCGTGCAAAAGATGCTTAAAGCAGTATCTGATTAAAAACTACCATTTATTTTCAGAATGTGTAACAAAAATGAAGAGAATCCAGTGACATATCCTTCGAAAGAATCACAACCTAATGAAGATGATCGAGAAGTGTTTTGCAACAATGAACGATTAACCTCAACAGCAAAATGTAAGCATATATATATATATATATATATATATATATATATATATATATATATATATATATATATATATATATATATATATATATATATATATATATATATATATATATATATATATATATATATATATCAGCAACTTGTAATATATATTATGAACTCATATAATTATTATTCTTTAATGATGCTTCACTGTCTTATATATTTGTTCTCTCTCTCTCTCTCTCTCTCTCTCTCTCTCTCTCTCTCTCTCTCTCTCTCTCTCTCTCTCTCTTTATATATATATATATATATATATATATATATATATATATATATATATATATATATATATATATATATATATATATATATATATATATATATATATACAGTGTTGCCTCACTTATCGCGGTAGTTCGGTTCCGGGACCCGGCGCGAACCAGGAAATCCGCGAAGTAGGATCCGCCTATATGTACATAGATATTTTAATATATTTTTATGTTTACACTGTATTAACCTTCCCTGCACTGTTAAAAAAACACCCTTTACATTATAAATAACAGCAAGCAACGTAAATTTTAATGAAAGTGATAGATAAAATTACGGTGAATGAGGTGATAATGACGTGACATACATACTCATTTACAATTATTTTTTCGTTTACGTACTGTATAAACCCTCCCTCCGCTGTTAAAAAAAACACCGTTAACATTATAGATAACAGCAAGCAACGTAAATTTTTATGAATGTGATAGGTAAACTTACCGTGAATGTGATGATGACGTGACATACATACTCATTTACAATTATTTTTTCGTTTACGTACTGTATAAACCCTCCCAGCACTGTTAAAAAAACACCCTTTACATTATAAATAACAGCAAGCAACGTAAATTTTTATGAAAGTGATAGATAAAATTACGGTGAATGAGGTGATAATGACGTGACATACATACTCATTTACAATTATTTTTTCGTTTACGTACTGTATAAACCCTCCCTGCACTGTTAAAAAAACACCCTTTACATTATAAATAACAGCAAGCAACGTAAATTTTTATGAAAGTGATAGATAAAATTACGGTGAATGAGGTGATAATGACGTGACACACATACTCATTTACAATTATTTTTTCGTTTACGAACTGTATAAACCCTCCCTGCACTGCTAAAAAAACACCCTTTACATTATAAATAACAGCAAGCAACGTAAATTTTTATGAAAGTGATAGATAAAATTACGATGAATGAGGTGATGATGACGTGACACACATACTCATTTACAATTATTTTTTTGTTTACGAACTGTATAAACCCTCCCTGCACTGTTAAAAAAACACCCTTTACATTATAAATAACAGCACGCAACGTAAATTTCAATAAAAAAAATTGAAAATACTGAAAAAAAAAAATTTCAATATTTTAATATTTTTGCGTATACCCATAAAATAAAATAATAATTTATCCAAAAAAAAAAAACGCGATAGAGTGAGAACGCGAACCAAGAAGCGCGAATAACCGGGGTAACACTGTATATATATATATATATATATATATATATATATATATATATATATATATATATATATATATATATATATATATATATATATATATATATATATATATATATATATATATATATATATATATATATATATATATATATATATACATACATACATACATATATATATAGAACCTCAGGGGAACCGAGCAGATATCAGTCTGTTACAGTTTTATGTGGAGTTTGCAATGAAACTGTGATTTACTAATTTTCTGTTATCCACGAAAAATACATTGAACCTCAAAGGAATTGAAACGCGTTGCAAGTTACTTGCTCATGCCACAGAAAAGAAAATGAGAGAGAATTGCTTTTAGCTTCTGAGATTTCCAAGTTTCTAAATACAAGAGAGAGTAAGAGATAGAGGATTGCATATATACTCCTGAGCTATGAGTTTCTAAAAAAATCCGCAGAATTTTTTCGATTTTCTGCATATAAACTTCATCACCAAAAGAGAACGAAAGAAGGAAACAGAAGAGATAGAGAACAATAGAAATATTAGGCTGAATATCAATGACATATGACCTTGAGAGCTTCGAGCTGGCAATTAAACACTGAAGCCCATCCTTTTACCATACCTTATATATAAAGGGAAAGAGATGCTCTGAACCATCAGAATAACTATAGAATGCTAAAGCAACTTGGCTGGTGCATAGCTGATTTATAAAAAACTCATGGAATGAGAAAACAGTTATTGATACAACCCATTTCTGGGCTATACACACATGTGATGTGACCCGTGCTTGAAGAGTCGAGAAGAATCAAGTACAAGGGAGTCCCAGATTTACGACGTTCCGCCGTTACGACAGAGGCCAATAAATATTTAATAAATTATTAATTAATCGACCTAATTGGCTTGTGCAGGAAATTCAAAATGTGCGTGCTGCTCAGTTTGTAACCTGGCAAACAAATACACAGCTAACAGCACAGCTGTTTTCGTATATATAAAGTTAATGGCTTTATATATTTATTTATATATTTGGTTATATTGAAAGATTATATTGAATTTATTTATAAAATTACTATACTCATAGCTGTAAATACAATTTATGAAATATAGTCTGTTGACCGTCGTGAAATAATACGATGTCATGTGGCATTAACAGAGGAAGAAGACACACTGCTCAGTTTACTCTTGCCCGCCATATTGTTTCTCGTGTTCATCTGCTCTCTCGATTGTTTCACTCGCATTCACTCATTGTTTACCTTACTATGTCTCCCAAGTGAAGTGGTGATATTTAATATGGCAGTACTGCAAAGAAAAGAAAACCATCATCTAGGAAATTAAAGTTGAAATAGTAAAACAGTTGGAAAAGGGAGAAAGTTCTACAAACATTGGCCGTGCACTTGGATTACCTCATTCGACCATGGCAATTAATAAAGATAAAAATTGCATCATTGAACATGTGAGAGGTACTACTCCTATGATGTCTACTGTGATTACTAAGCAGAGCAGTCACCTTATGATCGAAATGAAGAGATTGCTAGTGCTTTGGCTTGATGACCAGCATCGATGGCGTGTCCCAGTGAGCCTCATGTTGATACAAGAAAAGGCTAAAAAAATTTTCAATGCCAGGAAAAGTGAAAAGGGGAAGAGAGTGAAAGTAATGAGTGTGGTCATAGGGGTTGGTTTAATCATTTTGACAGGCATGCTAATTTGCATAACCTAAGGTTGCAAGGTGAACCTGCTAGTGGTGATGAGAAAGCAGAGAAAGAATTTCCCAGTGTTAGAATAATACTTAAGGAGAGGGGGTTACCATACCGAATAAGCATTTAACATGGATGAGTCTGGATTGTTTTGGAAGCGTATGCCTAGTCGTACATACATCGCCAAGGAGGAGAAGACAGCAACTGGACGTAATGTCAGCAAGGAGAGACTGACTTTCCTTTTGGGTGCTAATCCTGCTGGAGACTGCAAGCTGAAGCCCTTGTTGGTTTACTTGGTAGAATATCCAAGGGCATTTAGAAGGGTCAATTGCCAGACGTCTGGAAATTGAACAAGAAGGCTTGGATAACCCTTCAGATATTTGAGGACTGTTTCAGTACCCATTTATTGCCAGAAGTGGAGAGGTACTGTGCTTTAAAGAGTCTGTCCTTTAAGGTGTTGCTAGTGCTGAACAGTGCCCCTGGTCACCCTCCCCATTTGGATGACTTTCATCGTAATGTAAAGTTGGTTTACCTTTCACCTAATACCACTGCATTACTACAGCCAGTGGATCAGGGGGGGTCATTGCCTCTTTCAAGGCTTACTACCTCTAAAGGACAATTGCTATAACTCTCAGGGCAACTGAAAAGGACAATAACTTGACTTTCAAGGAGTTCTGGAAGTCATACAATTCTTCAGGCTGCCAAGAATATTGCTGATTCTTGGGAGGAAGTTAAGCCGAAGGTCTTGAATGGGTTATAGAAAAAACTTTGCCCCCAGTTTGTGAATGACTTCCGTGGATTTGAGGACACAGTTGAGGCTGTCACCAATAATGTAGTTGCCCTGAGTTAGGAGCTCAAGTTGGGGATGGAGCCTGATGATGTAAAAGAGCTGCCGGAATATCATGGAGAGGAATTATCTGCTGAGGACCTCATTCATCTGGAGAAGCAAATGGTTGAAGAGGATGAATAAATACCAACCCCAAAGCCCAAGAGATTCACAAGCATGGAATTGAAAGAATCATTTGCCCTGATAGAGGAAGGGTTGGCAAAGCTCGAGGTCAGGACCCCAACACTGCCAGGTACACTAAGGTCGCCAGAGTGATCACTGCTTTCCTGCGGTGTTACAAAGAAATCTGGGAGGAGAACAAGAGGGCATCCCCAGACTCTCTTCAACCAATTCTTCATGAAGGTAGAGCCCCACCAACATATCCTGTACCCTCTACCTCATGTGCCTCTATTGACTCACCTGCCCCAGTATCTCCACCATCTGCTGCAGGTTCTTTTGCCTCTCCACCTGCCCTAGTCTCTTCAGCATCTGCCTCTGCAGCTTCCCCCTACTTATGAGCTTGTCTGTCTCTCCCTCCTTTGCAACAACTCTGCCAGTGTGCAAGCCAACCACGCAAGTAATGGTAAATGATACTGTATGGTTCATCCATTTTGAGCGAAGTTATTCTGAGCGAAATATATACTAACCTAACAAAATTTTTTCGAATTTTCTTTATACAATAACATGTGTCGATTGTTAATAATTTTTAATTTACCTGTTATGAAGGTGTAATTATTTGTACAAAAAAAAAAAATTTAAATTTCTAGTATACCGTAACCCCTCGCTATATTGCGGTTCACCTATCGCGAATTCAGTGCATCGCGTTTTTTTTTTTGGCGAGTTTTTTTTTTTTCTGGGTATATGCGAGAATATTAAAATATCAAAAAATTTAAATTTTCAGTATTTTCATTATTTTATTGAAATTTTTTTTTTCATTATTTTATTGATAAAAATAAGATGTATTTCCCAGCCTAAGAATAATAAAACAGTAAGAAATAGTAAAAAAACCTAAATTTAAACATGTAACTCTGCACCATAGAAAGTACTATACCAGTATCAACGTTTCGGAAAACGCTAAGGGTAGCACCTACGTGAGGTAGCATATATGAAAATTTCCTGTATTTTCATGATTTTATTGATAAAAAATGTATTTCTTAGTCTAAGAATAATAAAACAGTAAAAAGTAGTAAAGAACATAAATACACCTTGTTTCTTTTTTCCGCGTTTTTTTTTTTTACCGCGAAATTGCAATAACGCCCAAAAAAAATAATAGTGAAAAATACAAAATTTGCGAATAACGCCCATGCAAAAAAAAAAAAAAAAAAACTTTAATATTAGTAAAAAATCGACCCCCTCGGAGGCACTTTTCCGTCATCCTCCTCCTCTTCTACTGCTTAATGCAATTGGATATAATGAAGAAAATTGAAAAAAGCATTAAGAACAAACAGCAAACATATTTTCAATATAATATCTTCAGGGAAATAGCGTGCGAGGGTACATCTGCTGATACAGAAGTAGCAATACGTTTGCCGATAGAGGTTCGTTCTCCCACATCCTCCTCCTCTTCTGCCGCTAAATGCGATCGAATATTATGAAGAAAATTTAAAAAAAGCATTAAGAACAAATAGCTAATAAATTTTCGATATAATATCGTCAGGGAAATAGTGTACGAGGGTGCATCAGCTGATACGGAAGTGTGACAAAACGTTTGCCGATAGAGGTTCGTTCTCCTGCATCCTCCTCTTCTACCGCTTAATGCTATCGGATATTATGAAGATAATGAAAAAAAAAATAAGCATTAAGAACAAACAGCAAACATACTTTCGTTATAATATCGTCAGGGAAATAGCGTGCGAGGGTGCATCAGCTGATACGGATGGGTGACAAAACGTTTGCATCTTTGTGCTCACTGCCACCATCATTGTTGCCAGAATAGATGAATGAGAGAAATGATAAATATAAAAAACATACATGTAAGCTGGTAAGTTATTTCAAGTATCTTAAAGATGAAGTACATTTTTATTTAAGTTACAGTACTACAATCTTGTAATTAATATATATCTTAAAATGTACCATACATTTGAAAATAAAAACATTCACTTTATCTGGCAACACTGGCCACCGTGCACGTCCCAGTGTAATCCTGTTGCCAAACGCATAATAGAGTGCATTAATTTGTTTACTGTACAGTAAAACTACAGGTCTTTCTGCTTTGTTATGTACTTATAAAATATGTTTTGCTTATTTTATATCTTTGGAATAGTGTGTCTATGAACGGTTGTGGAACGAGCTATGCCCTTTATCATTGTTTCCTTTGAAAAATTACTCGTTTTTTCACGCGATTTTCCATTTCCCCGTCACTTCTGAGAACCTATCTCCGCGTTATTCTGAGAACTAGGTGTACTCACAGTACTGCACCATGTAAAATACGATACCGGTATCAGTGTTTTGGAAAATGAAAAGGGTCGCACCTACTTGAGCTAGTACATATTAAAATTTCCAGTATTTTCATTATTTTATTGATTAAAAAAAGTATTTCCTAGCCTAAGAATAATAAAACAGTAAAAAATAGTAAAACACATAAATTTAAACATATTACTCACAGTATTGCACCATGTGAAATACTGTATGATAGCATACACTGTATTGGCGTCTTGGAAAACGCAAAGGCTCACACCTACTCGAGATATTTCATGGGATGCTATTGGCTGAAAGGGTGGGAGACAACGAATCACATAATTGCTTTTCTGTATGTTCTGTATCATGGGGTCTGATTGGCTTTTTGATTGAAGCTTGGTTCTCCCACCATCTTCCATTGTCTCGCCTCACTCGTTCAGTCTAACTCACATGTGCACCATTCGCGTTGTGCTTCGTAATACGTTGTGCTTGTGATTTTTTTACTCACGTATTTCAACCTCTGCAATGCCTCCCAAGCGTCCTTCATCTTCTAAGGCTTCTGGTAGTGAGCCTAAGTGGCAAAGGAAGATGCTAACCATAACAGATAAGGTAAAACTTTTAGATATGCTGAAAGAAGGAAGAAGGTTTGCGGATGTCGGCCGCCATTTTGGCCTCAACGAGTCTACTGTTCGCTACATCATAAAGGACGAGGCAAATATCAGGAAAACAGCGACTAGTTAATTTAGTAAAACAGCGAAGAGGGTCGTAACACCCCACAATAAGATAATAGTGCGAATGGAATCTGCTTTGGCCCCGTGAATTGCTGATTGCAGAAAGAACATTAGCATTGACACCAATATCACACACACAAAGGCGAAGAAGCTGTACGATACATTTGCTGCAAACGAACCCGACGACGACCGTGGCGACCGTGGAGAGGAGGAGAGAGAAGAGGATATCGACGACCCACAACCAGGACCCTCCAGCTTTTCTCCACCGAGGAAACAATCGTTCGTGGCAAGCAAGGGATGGTTCGCCAAATTTCAAAAACGCTATGGCCTAAAGAGCGTTTCGGTTTATGGCGAAGCTACCTCTGCAGATACAGCTGCAGCTGAAGATTATGTGAAGAACGATTTTAAGAAAATTATCGCAGAAGGAGAATATGCTCCTGAGCAAGTGTTTAACATGGATGAGACTGGGTTATTTTGGAAGAAAATGCCGTCTTGCACTTTTCTCTTCAAGGGAGAAGCTAAAGCCCCAGGAATTAAAGCGCACTAAGACCGCATTACCCTCATCATGTGCGGGAATGCTGCGAGCTTCATGTTAAAGCCCGGGCTTATCTACAAGTCAAAGAACCCTAGGGCTTTGAAGAATAAGAATAAGAATCTGCTGCCAGTGTATTGGATGCATAACCCTAAGGCCTGAATCACGAAAAGCCTCACATCGGACTGGTTTCACCAATGCTTTATCCCTCAGGTCAAAATTTATCTTGCGTAGAAGGGCCTTGCATTTAAAGTCGTTTCTTTTTATGGATAATGCTGGTGGCCACGCAACTAATCTCGAATATGACGGTATTCAAGTAGAGTTCCTACCACCGAATACGACATCACTGATTCATCCTATGGATCAAGGCATTATTCGTGCGTTAAAGGCCCTCTACACACGAAATGCCCTGGCAAACCTGGTTGAATCCATGGATTCGGACAAAGAATTCTCAATGAAGACTTACTGGCATAATTACATGATTGCTACATGCCTCCAAAATATTCAGAATGCAGTCAGTGAGATGAAGCCGGCCACAATCAATGCCAGCTGGAAGAAATTGCGGCCCCAAGTCATCTGCGACTACAAGGGATTCGCTCCTGACGAAGTCCATAACTCGGCAGTTGCGAAAGCTGTGAAGTTGGCTGCATTGCTAGGAGGAGAAGGCTTTAAAGATATGACTCACGAAGATGTGAATGAACTGATCGACTGCCACGCGCAGCCTTTGACTGATGAAGACTTGGAGAAAATTACAAAATCAGTAAGCGAAGAAGAGGAAGAAGAACAACCAGAGAAAACGCACGAAGAAATTGAAGAACCTGGCCTTACACTTGAACATCTGGCAGCCATGTATGAATATGTGAAAGCAGTCCAACAACTCTCGCAAGAACATAACGATAATATAGTTCGTTCGGTGACCTTCTGCAATCTTCTCGACAATGCCATGATTACTTATAAGACCATCTTCCAACAAAAGAAGAAACAGTGACAACAATTCCCCATTACCATGTTCTTCTCTCGCAAAAAGCAGCTGTAAAGCTGTCATTGGTTGTGGAATAATTTCCTATGGAGTCTCTACACCTCATCATCACCTCATTCACGATGAGTTTACCTATCACGTTCATATAAATTTACACTTGCATGCTGTTATTTATAAAGTAAAGGGTGGTTTTTTAACAGTGCAGGGAGGGTTTATACAGTAAAGGTAAAAATAAATGTAAAATTGCTATGTATATGAGTATGTCGCGTCATCATCACCTCATTCACGGTACGTTTACCTATCATTTTCTTATAAATTTACGCTTGCACACTGTTACTAATAAAGTAAAGGGTGGTTTTTTAACAGTGCAGGGAGGGTTTATACAGTAAAGGTAAAAATAAATGTAAAATACATATGTATATAGGGTGATCCTACTTCGTGGAAATTCACTTATCACGGCTGGTCCCGGAACCGAACCCCCGTGATAAACGAGGGGTTACTGTATTTATATTTTTATCAACTTCACTCAAAGCGTCTTTAGAAAAACTGTTTGGGGTTCGCTCAAACTGACATCACTTGATAGGCATCGCTCAAAATGCACATAAATTTAACTTCGCTCAACTTGACTTCGCTCAAACGACTGGACAAGATACATTATACTGTACTGTAGTGTACTTTTACTATTTTCATTTTTTAGATTACAAAAATTAAGGTAAGCAATACTGTATAGAGAAGTTTTACTAATATTATGACATAGATTCAAATTTATGTTTGAATTTAGGCTCTTTCTGATTTACGACGAATTCCGTGTTACGGCAGCTGTCATGAACAGAACCCTGTATTATTAAAATTAGGATTATTATTGTTGTTGATATCACTATTACTGTTCTCCTAGAGTTATTTGTGTAAGAAATAGCTCCAGAAATTGTCCATGTACAGTATATGGGATAGGTTAACAAGGGTTAGATAGCATTTACAATTTTTGTTTTAAATTGAGTGATAGTTATTATTTAATGATATTATACTGTCCTAGATATTTGCAGAGTTACAGTTACCCTAGTAGATTTTACAGAAAATGATTATGATTACAAATTATTATTATTATTATTATTATTATTATTATTATTATTATTATTATTATCACTATTATTATTATTATTATTATTATTAGTAGTAGTAGTAGTAGTAGTAGTAGTATATATCTCTGGTTGTCAGGGAGAGAAAATACCTCCTATATATACCCATCACATCATTGCAGGCTACTGCAAGGTATTGGTTAACAGGAGAAAAGTCCTATTGTTAGGACAATGGCTACCCAGGTAGTTGCAGCTGAACTTAAAGTAACTGGCAAGAAAATTGTAGATTTCTATATGAATTTGTACAAATTGTTTTAATGAGCAAAATGGAGTCCGCGGTTGCTCAGAGGAAGTGCATGCAAGTTGGGAATTGAATAACGTCGGTTGGAACACTCCAGGAAGCAATAGGAAGGGCATTCAGTCCTAATCCTCTTATAGCCTCAGCATTTCTATGTCCACCCCCATTGAAGTGAGGACTAATTGTGACACATAAAACAATTCTTATTTACTATTGAGATGCTGAGTGTTTGATAAAGTTTCTTTTATTTCCAGTTGCAGAGGAAACGGATCAGACAGACCTAGCATTAGATGCTGAGCATTCAAGTGTCACTTCAACTTTTGGAAGCACCTGCTTTAAAAGAGCATCAAGTAAAAATGGTAGAATTGAAAGCAAGAAAACTCATTATTGTAAACCCATAATATACTTTCGGAAGTTCTTCCACAGAGATCTACTGTTACGTATTGTTAATCAGTCCAATTTGTATTGCACTCGAACGAGACTTTGTAAATCGTTAAAATTGACATTCCATGAGTTAGAACAATGGCTAGCCATTTTAATATACACTTCCGTTATTAGGTTAGGTGACATTAAGAATTACTGGAACAAGTTATACGGTTTAAGTTTTGTCTACCAAAACATGAGTGAGGAGAGGTGGTCAGAGATACAAATTCATCTCAGTTTCAGTAACAACAAGTTGAAAACACCACAAGATAATGATAAGAAGGAGAGCCTGAATCAAATGAGGTCCCTTATGACTGCCTTGAGAGCTCAGTTTGAAATGATACCAATGCCCAGGAGTATATGTATCATCAGAGATTGTGTCGTTGGTAAAGAAACTTCATCTTTGTTAGGAAAGTCTGAGGATCAGTATCAATACGCTCTCTTAGTAGATAAGGATGGTATGATATATAGTTTTTTTCCTAATTTTGATAAAATTTTCAATACTTCTGATGGATGCCCTGATAAGTCTTTTGATGACATAGTATTGATGTTGGCTCAGGCAATTCCAGATCATAAAAATCATTGTCTTCTATTGGATGATCTCTTGATCAATGGTTCACTTATACAGAAACTGGGCTTGAGAGGAATTTTCTGCTTGGGAACAGCTCCTCATTCAGAAATGAAGGGACTTGATACGTCCTCTCACAACACTGTGGAGAATACTCAGAAAGTCAAATATATTGCTTACGAGTGCATACTTAACAACAGTATATTCGTGCATCTCATAAAGGACTCCGATAGGAGCGACTCTGTTTTTTGCAGGTCGTATCCATCTCGTAAAAATGTTAAAAGCTATGATACTATACACAAATATGCCAAGCACTTGAAATATGTGAAAAAAATAGTCTCAGACTATTTCAGTTCAATTGAATATTTTTCCTCCACAAATAGTCAACAGATTTTCTTCCAGTCTGTCATGTTCGCTCTTCAGAATGCTTGGTTGCTTTATGTCAGAGACCATGAGGATGTCACTGAATTCAATAATGCAGTATCTAACATAAACGATTTCAGATGTTCTGTGGCGCATTCGCTCATGTATGCTGACGCATCCCATCTTCAGGAGTAGGTATGAACACTATCTACCTAATCTCCATAGACTTCACAACATTTTGGATCTTGTAAAGATGAGTAACCCCCAGAACCCCATATAAAGTTAATGAACCCTGTAATGGTTAGGCAAGGTTAGGTGACTTGCATTGTAAATATGAATAACCCTAGAGCACCCTGGGGTTTCTATTCTTTACAAAATCCATCACTTCTTGTCTATTCTATAGTGTCCACATCTACAGTGGTCCAATATCTTGTGTGGTTTTGACCATACATAGTCGAAAAATAGTAAAGAAACAAAATAAAAAAATAAATTATCATAGCTACTGCACTGTTTTAACATAAAATTTAAACTGTATTTGGTAAAGTTTTAAGTACAGTACAGTAATCCTGGCATGATTTAAAGTATATGGGAGGTTGAAATTGGTATTTGCAAAGTGCATAGGCACTTTTATGTAATGGCAGCTGACCAAACTCAGGTTTTTAGTAATGCAGGTCGATGAGGAATCATCTGACTTTGTAAGATGAGAGCACTTTATTTTTGTACTGTTTATTAGTAAAAATTTTTTAAGTTATGATTTTGAGAATTGACTCAGACCACAATTACACTACTTCATATCAAAGGTGTGGATCTTATAAGGAGACTAACCCCCCGAGTACTCTAGAGTTATTCATATTTACAAGGTAAGTGATCTAACTTGACCCAACCTAGCAATTTACAGGATTATTTAACTTCACTTGGGGCTCTTGGGGTTACTAATATTTACAACATCGTAATACAATTAAATAGCCTATGAATTTCTTGGAAGCCACTCACTTTTCATTATTATTATTATCATCAAATATGATGTAATTGTATATTTAGCTTTGCTGTCATATGTTTACCTCTGTTAGTTAGCTGGAGACAGAACTAAAATATCATACACAGGTAGTGTTATGAGAGAAAACTATTATTATAAGAAATAAAATGCCTCCAAAGATTAATTTACATTGCCTCAATTTTTTGAAGTTTTTACATTGAATTTTTTTTCAAATAAGCCAAGAATATATTTTTTCTGTGTCTGATGATTTGTTCATTTATATGTAAACAATGTAATCCATAATTATATTTTGTAATGCTCAAAGAAGGTGTCTAATCTGTATCATCAAACTTTTACATAAAAAACTGACAAAACAATTGTGTGCTTGATTGATGTTTTACCACGTTATTTTTACGAATTCAGCACAACCACACACGTGATTCATTAAACAAATTATAATACAATAAACCTGTTGAACATTTCTATCTATATACAAAATCCATATGGGAGTATTTAATATGCAAAGTCCTTGGGCATCTTTTGTAAGGGTCTTGAGCGTAAAGAGCGTGGGGAGCAGAAGTAATTGAAGTAAGGCCAAAAGGAAGACCTAGATTCCTAGAATGAGATGAACGGCTGGGGTGATATGAATTTTTTATGCATGTGGTATGTCAGTGCAGCAGGGAAGAGAGTGCAAGAGACAGGCATGAGTGGTGAAAGTTTGTGCATATGTGATGCAGGTCAAAGGGATTATTCATACCTACTAGCACAGTAAACCAGGATGAGTGGGTGTGGGGGGATTATCATAAAGTAAGCAGTAGGGGTAAACCACCTAAGGCTGTAGGGCTCATGGCAGATCCTTACCCTCACCCTGTGAATTACCCAAGCAAGTTGACAAGGTAGAATTGTGATAGCCCTTTTATCCCTGAGGAGCTAAGAGGAATGATCATCTTATTTCCTCTTCTGGTGAATGAGTGAGCTTTCATCAGCCACTCCCTTACATGGGAGTTGGTGGCCTTTTTGTGTGCATGTATGTACATTGTTACTTTTTTATAAGTAAGAGGGTGCCGTATTTTCAAATGTCATTTTCTTGATTTTTGTAGTGATGTTGCCTTTTTATAAGAGACACTATTAATCACCATTATTGAGATGAAAGCAGACACGTTGAAGTTTGGGAATTAAGGCTAAATGCCTTCTTAACACTGTGGCGGGCTTGATGGCAGGTTTGTCACCTCTAAAATCAAGTTCTCTATCAACTGTGCTACTGCAGCCCCTCTGATATTTTTAATATAAAAATTGTAGGGTTGTTATGTATTTCATGTATGATACACTTTCCCTCATCTTTCTTAGCATTGGGTCACTTTAACCTACTCTCACATTTTTTAGATGTAGTTACAGTTAGGGCATTTGAAGGCACAATCAAGTACTTGAGAGTATGGACCTATAGGCTCATCTGGAGCCTGGAAATCACTGAAAAATTCACTCCACAATAGCACCTGATTAGTAGTGTGAAGCATTAAAGCTACTATTTGTCCAAGGCTTGCATGGGAGTAAAACCTGTCTACATTTTTCCAGTATACCTGGACCCCAAGGTTGCTGAAGAACCAGCTTACAGTTGAGCTGAATAATTATGACGGCTTGTAGATCAGACCACCTGTTAATAAATATCCAGCTTCCACATCCTGAAGATGGCAGTAGACATCTTGACCTCATGCCTGTGGAAAAGGGGATGATGTTCGCTGGCACCAGGGCTGCTGTGACCCACGATTGGCTAAACTGCAACCTCTGGCTTTGACAGTGAGTTGTCACGCAACCTAAAAGGCGTCACCCAGCAAAGTCTGGAAGATGTGACCATACTGCCACAGCAGTGCCCAGGGCGTAAGTTCTACTTCACTGCACCATGGTGGATGTGAATAAATGAAACTCTTTGACTTAATGGTCACAACATATTTATGCGACATGTAAGACGTGACTGACTAACAAGACGGAGTAGAAAGTGTGATGAAAAACATTAGGGATTATGTATCATACATGAATTACATAGCAGACATAAACAGGAAAAAAAAGTGGAGTAGATAAATAATCAAGTCACTATATGAATTACAAAGTGAGGTAGGTGGAAATTAAATAATGAAAAGTAATAGTTATTATTTATTTTTATGAATTTTTTCTTGAGTTTACTGTGTGCGTTTTTCTCTAACATTTGTCTTTCTAAAAAATATATCTTAAGTACTTTCACCAACAGAAAGAGATACTATAACCCCATGGCTCAATAGTTAGAGT
>JAXCGZ010011486.1:80000-90000 GCA_037179515.1 Halocaridina rubra
CGACCGGGACTTGAACCTAGGACTTATAATTACTAAGTTAAGGCGCTACCAACTACACACCACAGAGGGTTGAAAGGAATCCAACCTTATATCTTATATCTGCTATACTTAGGAATGAACACATTCTATCAGAATGCCACTATGTTCATATTACAGATTCCCCAACCTCATTCGTGGCTTCATTTTCGCATTTAATTCAATTTCCAATCTCATTCGGGCTATATAATAATCAAATAAGTACATTACATATGTGGAAACATGAATCATTTTTTACCCCGACAGGGACTTGAACCTAGGACTTATAATTACTAAGTCAAGGCGCTACCAACTACACACCACAGCAGGTTAAAAAGAATCCAACCTTATAGCTTATATCTGCTATATGTAGGAATGAACGCATTCTATCTGAATGCCACTATGTTCATATTACAGATTCCCCAACCTCACTCGTGGCTTCATTTTCGCATTTAATTCAATTCCCAATCTCATTCGGGCTATACAATAATCAAATAAGCACATTACATATGTGAAAACATGAATCATATTTTACCCCGACCGGGACTTGAACCTAGGACTTATAATTACTAAGTCAAGGCGCTACCAACTACACACCACAGAAGGTTAAAAGGAATCCAACCTTATAGCTTATATCTGCTATACGTAGGAATGAACGCATTCTATCGGAATGCCACTATGTTCATATTACAGATTCCCCAACCTCACTCGTGGCTTCATTTTCGCATTTAATTCAATTCCCAATCTCATTCGGGCTATACACACAAATAAGCATATTACATATGTGAAAACATGAATCATTTTTTACCCCGACTGGGACTTGAACCTAGGACTTATAATTACTAAGTCAAGGCGCTACCAACTACACACCACAGAAGGTTAAAAGGAATCCAACCATATAGCTTATATCTGCTATACTTAGGAATGAATGCATTCTATCTGAATGCCACTGTGTTCATATTACAGATTCCCAAACCTCACTCGTGGATTCATTTTCGCATTTAATTCAATTCCCAATCTCACTCGGGCTATACAATAATCAAATAAGCACATTACATATGTGAAAACATGAATCATATTTTACCCCGACCATGACTTGAAACTAGGACTTATAATTATTAAGTCAAGGCGCTACCAACTACACACTACAGAAGGTTAAAAGGAATCCAACCTTATAGCTTATATCTGCTATACTTAGGAATGAACGCATTCTATCTGAATGCCACTATGTTCAATATTACAGATTCCCCAACCTCACTCGTGGCTTCATTTTCGCATTTAATTCAATTCCCAATCTCATACGGGCTATACAGTAATCAAAGAAGCACATTACATATGAGAAAACATGAATCATTTTTTACCCCGACTGGGACTTGAACCTAGGACTCATAATTACTAAGTCAAGGCGCTACCAACTACACACCACAGAAGGTTAAAAGGAATCCAACCTTGTAGCTTATATCTGCTATACGTAGGAATGAACGCATTCTATCTGAATGCCACTATGTTCATATTACAGATTCCCCAACCTCACTCGTGGCTTCATTTTCCCATTGAATTCAATTCCCAATCTCATTCGGGCTATACAATAATCAAATATGGACATTACATATGTGAAAACATGAATAATTTTTTACCCCAACCGGGACTTGAACCTGGGACTTATAATTACTAAGTTAAGGCGCTACCAACTACACACCACAGAAGGTTAAAAGGAATCCAACTATTATAGCTTATATCTGCTATACTTAGGAATGAACGCATTCTATCTGAATGCCACTATGCTCATATTACAGATTCCCTAACCTCACTCCTGGCTTCATTTTCGCATTCAATTCCCAATCTCATTTGGGCTATACAATAATCAAATAAGCACATTACATATGTGAAAACCTGAATCATTTTTACCCCGACCGGGACTTGAACCTAGGACTTATAATTACTAAGTCAAGGCGCTACCAACTACACACCACAGAAGGTTAAAAGGAATCCAACCTTATAGCTTATATCTGCTATACTTAGGAATGAACGCATTCTATCTGAATGCCACTATGTTCATATTACAGATTCCCCAACCTCACTCGTGGCTTCATTTTTGCATTTAATTCAATTCACAATCTCATTAGGGCTATACACTAATCAAATAAGCACATTACATATGAGAAAACATGAATCATTTTTTACTCCGACCGGGACTTGAAGCTAGGACTTATAATTACTAAGTCAAGGCGCTACCAACTACACACCACAGAAGGTTAAAAGGAATCCAACCTTATAGCTTATATCTGCTATACTTAGGAATGAACGCATTCTATCTGAATGCCACTATGTTCATATTACAGATTCCCTAACCTCACTCCTGGCTTCATTTTCGCATTTAATTCAATTCCCAATCTCATTCGGGCTATTCAGTAATCAAATAAGCACATTACATATGTGAAAACATGAATCATTTTTTACCCCAACCGGGACTTGAACCTAGGACTTATAATTACTAAGTCAAGGCGCTACCAACTATACACCACAGAAGGTTAAAAGGTCGGGGGAAAAAAATTATTCATGTTTTCACATATGTAATGTGCTTATTTGATTATTGTAGAGCCCGAATGAGATTGGGAATTGAATTAAATTCGAAAATGAATCCACGAGTGAGGTTGGGGAATCTGTAATATGAACATAGTGGCATTCAGATAGAATGCGTTCATTCCTAAGCATAGCAGATATAAGCTATAAGGTTGGATCCCTTTTAACCTTCTGTTGTGCGTAGTTGGTAGCGCCTTGACTTAGTATTTATAAATCCTGGGTTCAAGTCCCGGTCAGGATAAAAATGATTCATGTTTTCACATATATAATGTGCTTTTTTATTACTGTATAGCCCGAATGAGATTGGGAACTGAATTCAATGCGAAAATGAAACCACGAGTGAGGTTGGGGAATCTGTAATATGAACACAGTGGCATTCAGCTAGAATGCGTTCATTCCTAAGTATAGCAGATATAAGCTAAAAGGTTGGATTCCTTTTAACCTTCTGTGGTGTGTAGTTGGTAGTGCCTTGACTTAGTAATTATAAGTCCTAGGTTCAAGTCCCGGTCAGGGTAAAAAATGATTCATATATATATATATATATATATATATATATATATATATATATATATATATATATATATATATATATATATATATATATATATATATATATATATATATATATATATAATACTAATAATAATAATAACAATAATAATAATAATAATATGGAGATAGTGACAAGAATAGATGCTATTATTATTATTATTATTATTATTATTATTATTATTATTATCCTAAAAATAACCCACCTCTAATGAATCCGAATCAAGCGTGTCCCTGGGTGGTAAGGGCCAGTTTGCCACATAACAATTGGCACTGCTTCTATGGGCATAGACTACTTGCTCAGATCCTCCTATACCTTTCATCAGCAGCTTTATGGAGTTGTCTGGTGACCTGATGGATAAAACTGGGCAGATTATTATATATTTCAATTACGATAATAAGATTTAGTGATGAATATATTCATATTCCGTTAAAATATGTAGAGAAATCTATTTTCTTCAACTTGGCATTTTTGCTGTTTAAGTGTTTTAATACTGTACTGTATATTACTTTATATCTAAGATTACAGTAATACATCTAGTGCTAGCATTGAAATTTGTAGTCACAAAGCAAAATATAGGATAATTACCACTTGTACTTTGTAATATCAAATAAAAAATACACTTAAAGTCCAAAATCCTGTCTAACCTAGTCCGGGTTGGAGATGCGGAATCATTGCTTTCCAAAGGTGTTTGTTCATTATCAGCCTCTGAAGAAACTATTCTGATGTGATTTTCAGGTTCATTGGGTATCACTATATTTCTATCACTGTCCTGACGTGCTAATTCATTTGAACCAGGACTTACAACTTCAACAGAGATATCTGTTGATATTTCTGGAGGTTTTGAATCCTGACAATTGCTAGTAATAGCATCAGGTGACAAGGAACAGGAACTCTCCTGCATGTCATCACCTGACACAGTTACTGTAGTACTAGAGTCATCGAGTTTTGGGTAGACTGGATTATTGAACGTACCACTAGCCTGTGGTATATAGGAATCCTCATTCACTGGAACAATAGGTACAGGAAGTGGATTATTCTCATTACTGCAGTCTGTCGATAGGCTTTGAACAGATGACGTTTCAGATATGCTACTTTGATCAGCTGAATGTTCAGAACTGCTGGCTTCATATGGGTCTGAGAACATCCTTTCGAAAGATTCTGAAAGCTGCAGATTACCATCTGAAGGCAGACTGCTGCATGCTGCAGCAGTTGCGCCCATTCCTTCTTTTGAGGTGTCTGGCTTAGGTTGATTTGTACAGTCCACACTGGTAAAGACTTCATTTAATGATTCAACATGAAATTGGCTCTCCACTGGTCCATTATCAACTAACTCACCTCTGACTCTAGGATCAACGTATACTAGAATTCTCAGTTGAACTGGACCCTTCAACAAACCTAACTGAAATAATGGATATGTTGTCAATGTACTGTACAAAGCAGTCTAAACGACAATGAGATCTTAGTTTACAAATTTCTAATATATCTAAGATATATAAAGCAATTTGTATCGATAATGATGATATAGGGAACCGTCATATTGTAGTGATGAAAATACTATACGCGGGAGGTGAAAGAGCCGTGATTGAAACCATGGTGAGGTGTTGGAATGGGCTTCCAGCCTGAATTCCCCTTCTCCTATCTGTCTGTGTCCAGCTCCTTAATGGAGACAAATAGTGACACATCAAATGCAAAAAAAAAATAAATAAATAAAAATAAAAAAAAGAGGAAATATATTTATTGGTCTATTAACACCCTACGTTAGTTCACTTTTCAAGAATCAGTAAGAATTATCCAAATAATCTTTGTATTCCAGTGACGTTTCAGGAGCTTTTATGCCAGTACTTACCATTCGGAGAAATGCACAGCTGTAAGTTGGAAGGGAATTATTAACTAATGAATAACGGGGAGGTGGGGTTAGGTAATCCTCTTGTGACCTTCCCACCAGTGGCACAGAAACTGGAGGCCGATTGTTTGCACCTGTCCTTCTGTTACTGGAAAAAGGAAACAAAGCGCATTAAAATGGATAGTGTTTTTCCTGTCTTTCATAACTAATCATACACACATATTGGATCAGGTAGAGATAACGACTCCTCAGTACATTAACTAACTCCGTAAATTGTTAGGACAGGTTAAGCTAGGTTAATTTAGGTTAGGTTAATGCCTAAGCTAACATACACTAACCTAACCTAACAATTTACAGGGCTATTTAATGTACTGGTGAGTCGTTATTTTTACTTGATCCTGATTATTAGAGGTTATATATCAAAAAGAACTCTAATTACACACACCTCTGATTTGTGTTTTCATTGGGTCGTAAGCTTTTAATAAGCTGCAAAAGTCTTATGTGAAGTCCCCACACATGACAACACAAACATAAGTAGGCTAAGAACATTCCTGTCAGGAGAACGGCCACAACCGCCGTAACTAATTCATCTTCATAGCTATTTAGAAAAATCTTTTTCTTCAGTGGTGAGGGGCGAGTGCCACTTAAGCTCACAAATGCCACTGATGTCTCTGGAGATCCTAACATATTGCTCATTATTGGTCGCTTGACTGTGAAAAATACATTATATCAATACAGATCTAAGTTATCAGAAAAAATATATACATACCACCCTATCACCTAGTTTTACTGCAAATTGTTTATGACTGATGTTTTCTCTGTCTGAGCATTAGCATGGTGTTGTTGTAGTTATTAGTTACTTACAGTTTTGTGTGTTGCTAAATAATCCCTTTGAATGGGGGAAGAGCTTTAGAATAACACTGACATATTCGGAGCATGTGAAAGAGAGTAAAACTAGGGTGGTCTAAGGTTACTCATACTTACAAGGCAAGTAACCTAACCCAACCTAACCTTACCTAAAGTTCCTTCACAACTTTTTTTTTTCTTAACTCTTACAAGATACGCTTCCCTCACTAATCTCTGGAGATCTGTGGGTACACCTTATTGATAGAAATAAAGGCCCGATTTCTTAAACAGTGTAAACCTAGGATACCATATTGTTAGTTAGCTAGACACACAAATGGATTTCATAAACGCATCTGACGCAGTTCTGTGTATGGCTAGGATCCCAAGTACGTGATCCTAGCCATACACAGAACCACGTCAGATATGTTTATGAAATCCATTAGTGTGTGTCTAGCTAACTAACAATATGGTATCCTAGGTTTACACTGTTTAAGAAATCGGGCCAAAGTACACCCGAATATTCCAGTAGTCTATGCAGTATATGATTAGTTGTTTGAGGTTTGGTTAAACAAAACCATTACCGGTTGGTGCTTAACCAACATAAGTATGAGCAATAATTCGTGGATTTCTAAATAGTTTATTGATTACTTGTAATCTTTACTAAAGTGGCTACACGATCTGGTGATATTACACTATTACACAGTTTAAATATCTTTGGATGGTGATAAGGACAGTTGAAAAACTGCTTTTAAGGCAGAAACAATTAAGTCAAATCTGCTAAATCACCAATATCAATTTAAAACCTATCACAACTGTTGTAATAATAATTCATAAGGATATTTCAATATTCCCCAGAAAAAAAATATAATATAAATTAGCCCACAGAAATCGATTAGTGTATGAATATCTCGTAAAAAAACTTGCATATAACAATAATTTTAATAATTTTCAATAAGTTTGAAGTGTTTGTTTTAAAGACACCTCACTTTCTATCTATTTTAAAGGTCACTGTTTGTCATCCATGGATCACAGTTTCATCTCATAACTGAGGATAACTCAATATAGTTCTCGGGTATCAGTCCACGTGGGCGCGTTCTTTTTGTTCATTAATAAAATATTTTATTAACAAAGAAATTTTTAATAGATGTAGATCTTATAAATATCTATTAAAGTAATACTTTCATTTTGAATTTTCATTCATTTTATATTCAGATTTGCTATATTTTGCTTAATAAGGATGGTCTCACCTAAAAGGTTTTAAATAATTCAAAAGATTTTTTTGGGGGGTGCAAAATATATTATTAGGCACAAATATAATCATAACAATATTTTTACACATTTATTAGAAATATATAAATATATATATATATATATATATATATATATATATATATATATATATATATATATATATATATATATATATATATATATATATATATATATATATATATTTTTTTTTTTTTTTTTTTTTTTTTTTTTTTACAGCAACAATAAAAAGAAATAAAAAAATATTATTGCCTTAACGCAGTGACAAGTCCCAATACAAAAGTAATTGGCAAGTATCCCCTCCTCGAGCCTCCTAATCCCTGCAACTCAGGAGAATAATTGAATACGCCCTTTCGTCTACTGCTTAGATAAATTTGCATGAACAATAATAATTTTCTCTAGACTTACATGCCTCTTGCGTATAGGCTAGAAGAGGGAACACAACCAAACTGAAAGATCCAAGTCTCGATTTTCTCTTTTTATTTTACAGAAAATGTATGTGTCAATATATATATATATATATATATATATATATATATATATATATATATATATATATATATATATATATATATATATATATAGATAGATATATATATATTTTTTTTTTTTTTGCCACCAGGACGGGCCCCCCAAAAAAATTATAAAATAAAACAGCCCTCATCGGGCCTGGGCACGAAAAATATATAAAGAGAAACAGAGATGGAGAGTGTAATGACTTGTCAGATGTGAAGGGATAAAAGATGTGTGAGGAATATCCAAGAATATTCAGTGTAGCTGTAGGAATAGAAAAAATATATTATATATATATATACTATATATATATATATATATATATATATATATATATATATATATATATATATATATATATATATATATATATATATATATATATATATATATATATATATATATATATAACCCAGCCACTGGTTTCCCAGTGCCGGTCCCAAGCCCGGATATATGGGGAGGGCTGACGTCAGGAAGGGCATCTGGTGATAAAATCCTTGTCAAAACCTATGAAATGGAAGCAGTTGATATACCACTGACCGTTAGGGCGCACTCCGAAGGTGACGCGCAGATACATTGCCCTACCTCTGTGAGAAATAGTCAAGAGCTACTGCATCGTGGGCGTGTGCAGTTAAAGAAGCGAGCCCCAAAATCCATTAGAATTGGCATCCTGAACGTTGGTACTATGACAGGACGAGGAAGAGAAGTTGCGGATATGATGGAGAGAAGGAAAATCCAAATCTTATGTGTACAGGAGACAAGATGGAAGGGATACAAAGCTAGAGAGATTGGTGAGGGATATAAACTATTCTACAGTGGATGCACAGACCGAGGAAGAAATGGAGTTGGAATTATTCTAGCTGGAAAGCTCAAGAGCTGTGTAATTGAAGTGAAAAGATTGAATGATAGAATAATGCATATGAAATTAGATTGGGATGGAGAGATACTGAATATTATCAGCGCGTATGCACCCCAGTCAGGATGTTCAGAAGAGGAAAAATATTTATTTTTGGAGACAGCTCGATTGGGAAATGATAGATATACCAAATGGAGAACCACTTTGGATAGGAGGGGACTTAAATGGGCATGTGTGAAGAAATAACCAGGCTTTGGAAAGGATACATGGAGGATGGGCATTAGGTGACTGGAATGTAGATGGCGAAAGGATTATGGACTTTGCTGTGGCATTTGATATGGCAGTAGTTAACACTTATTACGAAAATCAGCCAAGGTGTCTTACAACCAATAAAAGTGGTGGACAAGAGTCACAAATTGACTTCTTATTATGCAGAAGAATAAATCTGAAAGAAATAAGAAACTGTAAGGTATTTCCAGGAGAATATGTGACAACCCAGCATAGAGTTTTGACAGTTGATTGGGACAGGAAGGCTACAACAAAAGGTAGGCAAGAATTGATCACCAAAATAAGATGGTGGAAACTGAAAGAACCAGAATATAGAGATAGTTTTATAGAGAGTGTATTGAGTGAGCTTGGCACTTGGGATTATGAGGACGTGGATGTGTGGTGGGAAGAAAATACAAGTGTATTGAGAAGAGGAAGAAAGAAAGTTCTAGGAATGTCAACAAGAAAAGGCCCAGGAAATAAAGAAACTTGGTAGTAGAATACTTATGTACAAGAGAAAATCAAGATGAAGAGAAAGGCAAAGAAAAGGTATGATGAGACAGGGACAAATGAAGATAAGGAGAGAAGTAAAATGGCAAAGAAGGAAGCAAAAGTTGCAGTGGCGCAGGCTAAGCAACAAGCATTGGATGGTGCATATGATGAATTGGAAACTAAAGAGGGACAAAAGAAAATATTCAAGATTGCCAAAGGAAGAAATAAAGCAACAAAGAATATTACTCATATAAAGCAGGTAAAGAATGGGGAATGGGCTGTCATGTGTAGCTCAAGTGACATCATGGGAAGGTGGGAACAGTATTTTGAAAGATTGCTAAATGAGGAAAATCCAAGAACTATTTTTGTAGATGGAACACCAAATTTAGGAATGGTAAGAGATATAGAAAGAGAGGAAGTCAGGTTTGGCTTGGGAAAAATGAAAAATGGAAAAGCTACAGGCCCAGACGAGATCCTAGTAGAAGTTTGGAAATGTTTAGGGGAATTTGGAATAGATATGCTATGGGATCTGATGAAAAAGATACATCGAAAAGAAAAGATGCCAAAGGAATGGAGGAAAAGCTTTCTCATACCATTATTCAAGGAGAAAGGGGATGTTCAAGATTGTAATAATTACCGGGCAATCAAACTAATTTCGCACACGATGAAGATATGGGAAAGGATTATAGAACGTAGGTTAAGGGAAGAGACAAAGATTGGGGAAGAACAGTTTGGATTTATGCCAGGTAGAAGCACATCTGAT
>JAXCGZ010011486.1:95000-121355 GCA_037179515.1 Halocaridina rubra
CATTTTGCCTCTGCGTCAAAAACAAATAATTAAAATACATAAAGTAATTAATTATTTGATTAAATAATAAATTAATTAATAAAAACAAAAAGCTCACAAACAATGCAAAGCAACAACATCGACAAAGAAACAAATCAATATGGCGATACCTTGAGCTTTTTTCCGTTGTTGAAAGTCATAATTTCCTTTTCGACTCTCACCATCGGACGATAGGGACGCAAACCCACCCATTGTCGCACGATCTGAAAATAAGAAGTACAATAAACTTTTATAATCTTCTTCTTCTTCTTCTTCTTCATTGGAAGCTCTATTCATGTTTATGTGCGGGCCACTGTCTCTCACCCGCGTAATAATAATAATAATAATAATAATAATAATAATAATAATAATAATAAACCTTTTCCTGTATTTGTAATTAAAAAATTTAAAATTTGAATTTGGACTAATAAATATATTTACTTTGTAGTCAAAGAACCAAATCGCCTTTACCATAGGAACAAAATATCTTTCAAATTTTACGCATAATTCAGTCACTTTCAGCTTAATCAGACACTAACTTCCCCTTCCTTGAGCGAAGGAAGAATGGCAATGGCTCTTTCCCATATGGCGGCAGCGTCGTGTGGACACAACTCGTCGTTGTAGGAGTCGAACTGCCTGGTTCCACCCACAGTGATCAGATCGAAGCCCGGAAGGATATAAGTGTCATAGTCTGTATAGAAGAAATTCTTGATCCAAGGAGCTCTTACCTGGAAGCGATACAAGGATAATCTATAATTAGTTTTGCTTATATTCTTTTTTTTTAATTAGGTTTATACATATTGTTATTACTTTTTTATCTTGTATAGATGTATAGCCCTCAAAAGTCAAAAAGAAAATCCCAGTTAAATGGTAGGTTAGGTTAGAATAGGTTAGGTTAGGTAATGTTAGATTAGGCTTAGTTACATTAGGATAAGTTAGGTGATTTGCCTTGTAAATTTGAATATCCCTGGAGCACCCCTGGGGTAGCTCTTCTGTACAAGATTCTTTTTCTATATTTTTACCTTAAACACCTGACCTCTTATTGGCGTGACTGTCATATCTCCACAGAGCTCCTTAGCACCAATTCCAGAGCAGTTGCAAACAATATCAAAGTCGTCTGCAAGTTCTTCAAAGCTTGTGATTTTGCGCTGTATGATACGACCTCCACGTCTTTTGAAACTAGGAAAGACAAATGTATCCACTTCACTAGTCGTAAGATAGTTTGTATTTATCAAATTTTGCAAAGTATATGGTCATTCGGAATGCTGGATATAAGACAAGCGCATACTGGTGTCTGCGGGCCACAAGTGGAAGGTCCGCTCACCCTCAAGGGTGAACATCCAACAACAAAAAAGCATGCTGGTGCAGACTTCAGTGCTGCAGACAAACAGGAAAGTGTGTGGATGAACTCTCTTTTGTAGAAAATAATACTGACGCGATTTAATTGCTTATAAAACTGAAAATCCATTGTTCAATACTAAAAATATTCACATTATCTTTAATAGAAATATAGCAGTACTTACATGTTAGTCAAATAGGGTTGGTACCTCCTACATTCGGTGAGAAGCGTCGTTACGAACGAACCATATTTCATGTTGTGTAATTCTAGTTCTGCTTTTGTACATGGTCTAAATTCGTCTACTAGAGGCTCCAATAGCGAGTTCTGTTTAAAATAAATATTAGTTACAAAAATATACTTACGGACATAAATTAATTTGATTTTAAGTGTCAGAAATACAGTTAATAAATACCAGGGGGAGGAGTCAATTTTACTAGAAATATTTAGGATTTTTCAATGAGCTTTGAAAATAGTGATCACAGAACGAAGGTTGAAGAAAAATGGAGCAAAATTAACTGAATTTTTTCCTTATTTGTCCAATTTAGAGACTTTACGCTAGTTAAAAACAGCCATGATATATATATATATATATATATATATATATATATATATATATATATATATATATATATATATATATATATATATATATATATATATATATATATATATATATATATATATATATATATATATATATATATATATATATATATATATATATATATATATATATATATATATATATATATATATATATATATATATATATATATATATATTCTGATGCAAGCCCTTAATTGTTAACTTTTTCTTGCGATCAATAACTTTTTTATTTTTATTTTTATTTTTTTTTTATTTTTTTTTTTTGCTTCTCAACATTTTAATATAGTCATTTTCATAAATCATTGAATAAATTTTCATTTTCCACCTGACCATAATTGCTTAATCCATTTGTTTTCGGTAACGGATTCAGAGAGATTAGTCTGTAATATATAATGATAAAAAGTACTAGACTGCAGGTCACTGGCCTGTTGTATTAATTTCTTTGCTCACATAGGCTATGGAGTGGACCTTGTCAGGAGCTAACAGAGAGAGAGAGAGAGAGAGAGAGAGAGAGAGAGAGGAGAGAGAGAGAGAGAGAGAGAGAGACTTACCTTAACAATGTTTGGATGCTTCGATGACAGAGCGTATCCTGATAAACTTTTGACTCCTGCCTCTGCAGCCTTGTCTGAATCCAGAATATTCTTGTAATATGTATAAGAGTCTTTCAGCCATTTTCTGTAATAATAATAATAATAATAATAATACTCTATGTACAGTATATACAATTGACCCATTCCACCTTGTAAGAGGGGTGGCAGAGCCAAAGAAAACACATTCACTACAAGCCAAGTCACACCTCAATAATAATAATAATAATAATAACTTACCGCGTAATCTCCGGCGTAGGCCCTTGAAACTGCAGCCCCGGGCGGAAGATTCCAGCTGCTCCGTCACTCACCGTATCTTGTAGGAACCGATCTGCCAAAATCACTACTGAGGCCTCTGGAAGAGCTTCCTGAAGGAAGGTCGCGGTTGTAAGCCCTACCACACCCGCCCCTACGACTCCTATGCGCACCATTGCACCTACAGGATGAAGCACAGAGAAAGAAAGAGATATATGAAGGGTACTTAGCCAATTTCCTGATGTGAGTGATTTATATATATATATATATATATATATATATATATATATATATATATATATATATATATATATATATATATATATATATATATATATATATATATAGAGAGAGAGAGAGAGAGAGAGAGAGAGAGAGAGAGAGAGAGAGAGAGAGAGAGAGAGAGAGAGAGAGAGAGAGAGAGAGAGAGAGATGGTACTTACTTCCATATATGGTGATTACGATAGATAGAGAGAGAGAGATACGACTGAGAAATGGTGCTTAGTCACTTACATATACGATTGAGGCGATAGATAGATATAGAGATATAAATATAAATGAGAGTGAGAGAGATTTTATTTCTGGTCTAAACCACTACAGACAAAAATACTATTTTGTAAAAAATAATAGTTATATTTCGAGTATTTACCTATTAAATACGAATAGACTATACGCTCTATGTTCCAATAATTAACACAATGTATCAGTTATAACCTCCTCGTTACTACAAATTCCCAAAACAGTGTTATTATGGACTCAAGAGGCGGCTGTAGCTGACAAATGAGGGTTTTATTCCACCGTAAAACGTTAAGGAATGGTATCCAGCCTTAATCCCCCAACTCCAACCTGTGTCCACCCCCATTCAAATGGGGATCATTTTTGTGTGACAGGAGTACGAGGAAAGAAAATTGCCCCCAAAGCACCCCCAGCAGGAAAAATAGATTTAAGAAAAAGAAAAGGAAACAGATGGGGAATATTGTGACTTGTCAGATGTGAAGAGATAGTAAGATATGTGTAACGAATACGCCAGAATACCCTCTTAACTCTATCAATATATTAGGAATCCATATAGCCTCTAACTTGTCTTGGAGGAATCACATAATCCAAATTTCTAAATCTTCATCCAAAAAATTGGGGGTTTTGTTTCGTTTTCGTCATTACTTTTCTTCGTTGCAGTTACTTAAAATTTACAAAGGTCTTATCCGCCCCTGCTTAGAATACTGCTCACACATCTGGGGTGCTTCTTCCTTTACTTATCTTCTTGATAGGGTTGAATCTAAGGCAGTCAGACTCATTAATGATCCTTCTCTTACTTCTAACCTGGATTCTCTCTCTCTTTGCCGTAAGGTATCTTCCCTTTCGCTTTTCTATCGCTACTACTTCCATCGCTGCTCTGATGAGTTGGCGAGTTGCATCCCTCCTCCAATGCCGAGGCCGCGTAACACTCGCCAAGCAGCCTCATCTCACAGGTACTGTGTGGAGATTTGTAGCTCGCGGATTGGTCGGTGCAGCGACTGCTTCTTCCCATCTACATCCAGACTCTGGAACTCTCTTCCTCCTTCTGTCTTTCCTAATTCTTATGACCTTTCATCCTTCAAAAAGCAGATCTATCGTCATCTCAGAGCCTAGTCCTCCATATCTCATTATCCTCTGTACTTTGACTGTGTTTTTATGTCGGTCGTTTTCCTTTGTGTGTCATTACCTCATCTCTGCCTTGCCCTTAACCTTTTTCTTTTCCTTCGTCTTGGTATTTTCTCGTGCCTGTTCCTTTATTGATGAGGGCAGTTTCTGCCTGTCCCGGTGTCACACTAAAAAAAATATTAAAAAAAAAAAAAACGATGTAAGACAACTAACAGTCCTGGCTAGTCCTATTATGACAAAAAATGTGATTATAGACCGGAGGGGTGGAGGGGAGGGATTGATAAAAGTGCTTGAAATACAATTAAAGTTTTATCAATAATTATTTGAATATTACTTTCAACCATCAGAGATTGTCTGTCTGTGAATATGCAGATTAAGAACAGCTGATTACTTGCATCTTTTACCACGGATATTATTATTATGTTGTTGCTATGCCAAACTCTCTCTCTCTCTCTCTCTCTCTCTCTCTCTCTCTCTCTCTCTCTCTCTCTCTCTCGATGCCAACACGAAAAAATATGCGCACTCATTTGTCATGTCTAATGTACCTCTCTCTCTTTCTCTCTCTCTCAACACGGGAGAATATGCGCACTTAGTTGCCATGCCAAATGCACCTCTCTCTCTCTCTCTACCAACATGGAAGAATATGCGCACTCAGTTGCCATGCCTAATGCACCTCTCTCTCTCTCTCTCTCTCTCTCTCTCTCTCTCTCTCTCAGAACCAAAGCCTCTTACCTTTGAATCCTGCTCGACCTATATTGAGAAAATCTTAATAAACAGACTGTAATATACAGTTTCAAAACTCAAAATTCAAATATTAGTCCCCTGATGTACTCCTCAAATCTGCTAAGTTAGCAGTGATTAGCAATGTCAAACACCTTTACGACTTCTTCCGCATACGCCACATGGAGTGTTATCTAGAACTCCATTCCGGCACATGTGCTTAGTCTATTTATCATAGAGAACCATATAAAAGACAAAAATAAAATTATTCCATTTATACATCGTAAAATAAACTAACTCTTCAATGGCCAAAAAAAAATAATTCGGAATTGCATGAAAAATTGTACTAGATTTGGTTTTAGTTTTTTTTATTAGTTTATATAAAATTAAGGCTAGTTCATCTTTAACTAACCAAATTAAAACAGTAGGCCTACCTTCTCCCAATCTGTATTTGTTCTCCAAATACAAGTAATATTTCCTTCAATTATATGTTAATTTCATTAGATTAAATATATGACACAGACTACAATGAAACTATATTTATGAAACTTTACAATGTTATCACAAACATGGATTAAAAAGATGAATATATATGAATGACAAATATAAATACTACAAAAACTAGATTACTAGATAATTATCTAATACCAAGATATGAAAGCCATGTAATCTCTCTCTCTCTCTCTCTCTCTCTCTCTCTCTCTCTTATTTGGCCAGATCGATTCATGATTTGATCAAAATTAGTTCAATCTTTATTGTATAAATAACATCTCTCAACTCAGCTGAGTACATTACAGAATAAAATTAATCATTTAAATTCGACAAATATTTCGAGACCGCAGGCTTGGTAGTATGCTATGTCATCGTATCTTTCGGTGTTCCCGTCAGGGGTCGCCACAGCAGATCAATCGTCTCCATATCACCCTACCCCTTGCGTCCTTCTCTGTCACACCACACTCCCTTTGTCCTTCCTCACCACATCCATAAATCTCCTCTTTGATTTACCTATCCCCCTTCTGCCTGGCAGCTCTCTCTCTCCACGGCAGCTTTTTCCCAACAAACTCCTCATCCCTCCGCAGCAGCTTTTTCCCAACAAACTCCTCATCCCTCCTCAACACATACCCAAACCATCTCAATCTCGCCTCTTTCACCATGTCCCCAAATCTTCCTACCTTCACTGTCCTTCTAATATACTTATTCTGTATCCTGTCCATTCTCGGCAAGCCCAGAAAAAAAACTGCATCATTTTTATATCTGCCTCCTGTCTTTTTGTAAGTGGGACTGTTTGTAAGCCATACAACATAGCTCGTCTTAATACCATCTTGTAAACTTTATTGGTTACTCTTGGGGGTACCCTTTTATCACATAGAACTCCTGTTACTCATTTCTACTTTTTAAAAAAATCTAAATTATTTTTATTGTTAAAATAAAAACAACGATGATTTTAAATAATTGTTGTTGAGTCAGTATTACAATAAATGAGTTAATTACTTAACTTAGTAATAATCTAGAATCAGTTATTACTGATGAATATTTATGGTATTAAATCGCGTACAAAATTTGACAATTTTAGAATGAAATTTTCCAGCAAAAGTCTTTTTCATTCCTCGCAATTTCCTACAGAAACAAGAACGACACAATTTTCTTTTATTTTTGTCACAATTAGCCCTCATTCGAGTCAGGGTGGACAGGTTAGAGCTGGGGAAATAAGCCTGAATGCCCTACCTAAAGCCCCACGGCGGGATCGAACTTGCGAATGTCTAGCTCGTCATTTCCCAACTTGAGCTCTTTACCACTGAGCTACCGTGGCACCTTGAACAAATAAGGACATCTATCTATCTATTTTTATATCTATATTATCTATCTATCTACACACACACACACACACACACACACACACACACACACACACACACACACACACACACACAATGCGCAAACACAATATCAGTGGCACTAAGTATCATATTTAAGGAGTCACTGGAGTCGGGGGAGATTCCAAGATGCTGGAAACAAGCAAATGTGATACCTATCTTCAAAAAGGGAAGGAGGGATACGGCTCTGAACTATAGACCAGTTTCCTTGACCAGCATAGTTTGCAAAGTTATGGAGAAACTACTAAGGAAACATATCTCTCTTCACTTGGAATCCTTCAACTTTTTGTCAGTGAGGCAACATGGCTTCAGAGAAGGTAGATCAACAGTAACAAACTTATTAGAATTTTATGATGAGGTAAGCCAAATCTTACAGGAAAGAGAGGGCTGGGCAGATTGCATATTCCTAGACTTCCAGAAAGCGTTTGACACTGTTCCACATGGGAGACTTATTAGGAAGCTGCAATCAATGGCTGGAATAGGTGGAAATGTTTTGGAATGGATAAAAACTTACTTAGAAGGAAGGGAACAGAGGGTTAGAGTAAGACACTCAGTGTCTGAATGGAGAAGAGTTAGTAGTGGAGTTCCACAGGGTTCAGTTTTAGGGCCACTTTTGTTCCTTGTATATGTAAATGACCTACCAGAGTCTGTAAATTCATTCATGAATATGTTTGCAGATGATGCAAAGATTGTGAAGAAAGTAAAAAACGAGAACAATGGTAGAGAACTTCAGGAGGATCTAAATAATCTGCATGAGTGGTCAGAAAAGTGGCTAATGAAATTCAATACTTCAAAATGTAAGGTAATGAGAATGGGTACAAGTGCAAGAAGGCCCAAGCTTGACTACTCGGTGGCTGGAGTACAACTTCAAGAGACAGAAAATGAGAGAGATCTAGGAGTAAACATACTGGCAGATTTGTCTCCAGAAATACATATAAATGGCATAGTAAGGGCAGCATATGCATTCTTATCAAATGTAAGGGTAGCCTTCAGGCACATGGACAAGGAAATGTTCAGAAATATTTATGTAACCTATGTGAGGCCAAAACTCGAATATGCAGCCCCCTTTTGGAATCCGCACTTGAAAAGGCACATAGCTAAGCTTGAAAAAGTTCAAAGACATGCCACGAAACTGGTGCCAGAAATACGCAATCTCAGTTATGATGAGAGGCTGAGGGAATTAGACTTACCATCACTCGAAGCTAGAAGAGTAAGGGGGGATATGGTGACAGTCTTTAAATTCCTTCATGGTTATGATAGAGTGGATAGGGATCGATATTTCGATATGGCTGGCTCTAGAACTAGAGGTCATAGTTTGAAGCTTCGTAAGAAAACTTCTTTGCAGGATGTAAGGAAATACTTTTTCAGTGTAAGAGTAGTTGATAATTGGAATTGGCTAAGCGAGGAGGTAGTTAATGCTATCTCAATCCATAGTTTTAAGGACAGGTATGATAAGTATGACTAAGTCTAAAATGGAACCGATCAGGAGACGGGAAGATACGAGCTTTGGGCTCTTTCCCTTAAACACAATTAGGTAATCACACACACATATATATGTATATATATATATATATATATATATATATATATATATATATATATATATATATATATATATATATATATATATATATATATATATATATATATAGAGAGAGAGAGAGAGAGAGAGAGAGAGTTGTCACCGTGGCTCAAGCGGTAGCATCCGCGACTCTGAGGCGTCAGGTCGAGGGTTCGCGCCCCGCCACGGTCAGAGATTAGCAAGGGCATGCACTCAGGGTAACGATTACATCTGCCAAAACAAGTCCTTCACAAGAAGGCACCCGTCCTTGCCCTTGGTAGAAAAGGGAGTCCGGTACGTAAAACCGGAACAACAACAACAACAACTATATATATATATATATATATATATATATATATATATATATATATATATATATAATATATATATATGACTACTTCATCAATAATTAACACATATCAAATTGAGATGAAAAGTAGCTTTTTATGATGATTAACAGAAAAAAAAATCTATTTGAACCATTAAGAATTTCAAGCACAAAAATGTCTTCGTTTTAGAGAATCGATCATATCTAAACATTTAGAGGGAAAAAATCAGTTAAATAGAAAGTACACTAACACACTAAAAAAATATATAAATAAATATATAAATAAATAAATTTATTAATAAATTAATTATTTAATTAAGTAAATAACAACCTCTTACCTTACTTTGCAATTCGTGTATATTGCTTCAAGTTGAATTACTGAAGAAAAAATTATCCGGGATGAATATAAATATTATAATGTTTTAAGTCCTCCGGCAGCGCCTCCGTCAGGAGTCTTCTTCTGCCGAGTCACTAAAACCATATGAGGCACTTGAAGGACAGATGAAGGTATTTCTTCGTTTGAGCTCAAGAGCGCCTGGCGGCTGGAGACACTCTCAGACCTGTTTAGTGAAACAAAATTCAGTCTTATATATATCTTACATAAGAAAGTTAAACCTGTCATAATTTATTTAATCTATTTTTATTTTGCTTGTTTAATATTATCTCAATTTTAATCTTTTTTTAACATTTATCATTTTGGATACAAGTTGAATTTACCACACAAAGAAATGACATAATTTTTTGTATTTGATATATTTATTGTGCTTATATAACACCATCCTAATTTTTATTAATATTTTTTCTAAAACATTATCATTTTGGTTACAAGTCAATATTACCAGTTACGGAGAAATTACATTTCATTTAGTAATAAGATTTGAATTAAGTATAAAACTGTAACCAGCTGACGTTTTATCAGGGATATATTCAAGTTCGGTTCTCCCAACTTGCGTAACCGGCTTAAAATTCGGATACAGTAGTTAGCTAAGTGATAAGATAATCATAATCTATGATAAATGAATATGGGACCCGTGATAGCTCAGTGGTATAGTGCGCGAGTGGGAAAGTGACTAACACGGATTCGATCCCACCATGGAGCGTTGGGAATAACACTCATCATTAATCCTCCATCTCCAACATGTCTGCGTCCACCCCCATTTGAATGGAGACTGATTTTGACACATTAAACGATCTCTGAATATAATTAATATACAGTCTTCGTGATTCATAGAAAACAATGTTCCGGTTCCGGTTGTTCCGGTTTTACGTCACGGACTCCCTTATCAACCAAGGGCTAGGACGGTTGCCTTCTTGCGAAGGACTTGTTTTGGCAAATGTAATCCTTACGCTGAGTGCATGCACAAAGATTAATCCACAGACTGAAAGGCATAAATGAATCAATAAATACTCATAATCTTCATCCTCCAGCGGGCCTCATCAGAAGCTTTATTAATCTGAAAAGGTTTGGAATTCTACTGACTGTAAACCCAAAAAAGGAGATACTTGTAAATGATATTTTTATCTTTCAAATATTGTATATTATGTTTAATATGCATATACAATAGGGAACCCGCCGTAGTATAGCAGTAAAATGCTCGATTCGGGAGGTGACGGAAACGCATTCGAGCCCGTGGCGGGGCGCTAGGAAGGGAATCCAGGCTCGCATCGCCTTGCTACTCTCCGTCTGTCTACCCCTAAATGGGAACTAAAAGTGACTCACAATGCTTAAAAGAGAAAAAATACAACCCTTTGTAAGAGGGTGGCCGAATCAAAGCACACACATCATGCACTAGTAATTACAGTGCACTAGAAGGATGATATTTAAAGTTTCATCATGCCGCTTTATATAGAACGATTATTGGCCCTGTCCTATCTGTGAGGTTATTTACTTTAATATATTTCGAAAACTTAAAGATAAGTGATTTATAATATGTATTGCCTAGATATCTTCTAATAAAATCACGCCATATTACTTAACTTAATATGTAAATGAAAATAAAATGGACATCGTCTTAATTTTACTCTACAACTGCAACTAAAGTTATTTACCAGTCAGGTGTCAGCAGCCAGACGACAGAGCCAATTTTGCCGGCATAGGTGCCAAGTCTATCCATTAAGTAAAAGAGAAGATCGTGATGCGTCTGTTTAGACCCTAATTATTCTTATTGTAATGCATTGTATTGTTGTGGATTTAGGTCCAGTATCCACCCCTAGGATGCCCCGCCAGATCATACCCTCCCATCAAGGACAGAATCCTTGCTCAGGCGGGCATATTGTAGATTCACTGATCAATTAATTTTATATTTACATTTCACACATTTAAACTGCTCATCTATAGTTTTCAGATTCATTTTGTGCCATTTTTTTTTTAAATAAATAAGTTTTAAGTGTTCTCTTATACGGAACAATATTTCCACTCTTTAATTTCCAATAGGAATTGGTTATATAATCTTGCGGCCCTGCTAAATATCTGTCTCTCATGCCACAGTTTGTTCTTGGCGCAGAGAGCTGATATTGACGAATGTTATGTTCTTACTGTAACACTAGTTTCAAGTTCGAAAGGCACCAAATATTCATACAAGAACATAAAAAGCAATCAGTATATCTGTCTATCTATCTATCTATCTATCTATCTATCTATCTATCTATCTATATATATATATATATATATATATATATATATATATATATATATATATATATATATATATATATATATATATAATATATATATATATATTTATATATAAAAGAGGGTGATGAGAAGTTCCTGGCCTTAAGGGTATCGTGAAAGGGTAGAGCTGTTACCTTTACAGGGGAGCTATTTAGGAGAACATATCCAAAAAAAGCATGATGGTATGCAATATATCATTCTCGTTTTTGCAGGTTTAAAGCATGATTGCAGCTCCTATAGTGGATTTTGCAAGAAGAAGAAGCGGCAAAAATCCGTGGTGAGATGAGGGAACTCGTGAAGAATAACTTCCCATCATACTCCACGGTGAAAATTTGGGTGTCAAGGTTTTGGACTGATCATTTAGAGGCCACAGATGAATCC
This sequence comes from Halocaridina rubra, assembly GCA_037179515.1. Classification (NCBI taxonomy): domain Eukaryota; kingdom Metazoa; phylum Arthropoda; class Malacostraca; order Decapoda; family Atyidae; genus Halocaridina; species Halocaridina rubra. Next base: position 106,985 of record JAXCGZ010011486.1, read on the forward strand.
CGGTCAGGATGGCCAACTTCCTCAACTGCACATGACAAAGCCGACGCTCTGCATGTCATGATTCTGGAGGACCACCAGATTTCAGCTATAGTCATAGCTGAGACTTTGGGGATTGACCACCAAAGAGTTGGCCACATAATCACAATATTCTGGACATGAGATAGCTTTCTGCAAAATGGGTGCTGAAATACCTGAATGCAGATCAGGAGTGCATCAGTGTGAAGACATCAAAGGCGGTTTTGAACCAGTTTGCAGCGGAGAAGGCTGATTTTATTGCTCGTTTAGTCACTATGGATGGAACTTGGCTTCATCACTATGATCCCCAGACCAAGTAGCAATCAATGGAGTGACGGTAAAGTGGCTCACCGCGTCCTAAGAAGATTCAGACCCAGAAATCAGCTGAAAAGATTCTGGCTTCAGTGTTATGGGACAAAGACAGAGCACGCCTCATAAAATACCTGCCAAAGGGTTGCACCATCAACGCAGAATTCTAATTGTCTCTGTTGGACGAACTGCGTGTAACTTTGAAGCAGGAACTCCATGAGAAAGCTGAGCCGTGGTGTCTTGCTTTTGCAGGACAATGCACCAGTACACACAGCACATAAAGCTCTACGGATTTGCTTCAAACTGGTAGATCACCTGCCTTACTCTCCAGACTTGGTCCCCTCCGATAATCACCTCTTTTCACAACTGAAGAAACATCTCAAGGGAAAGAAATTCACCCAGATTCGGAAGTGATCGCTGCTACGAAGGCCTAGTTGGAGGCCCAACCTTCCGAGTTTTTTTCAGGGCTTAGACTTGGAGAAACTGAAGGACCGCTGCAATAAGTGTGTAAATCTGAAAGGGGAATAAGTTAAATAAAGTCAGTATTAATTGATACTCCTGTATTTTCTTTTACCCAAAGACAGGAACTTTTTAGCACCCTCTCTTGAGTGATTACCTAATTGTGTTTACGGGAAAGAGCCCAAAGCTCTTATCTTTCCATCTCCTGATCGGTTCCATTTTGTGTGATTACCTAATTGTGATTACCTAATTGTGTTTACGGGAAAGAGCCCAAAGCTCGTATCTTCCCGTCTCCTCATCGCTTCCATTTTAGACTTAGTGATACTTATCATACCTGTCCTTAAAACTATGGATTCAGATAGAATTAACTACCTCCTCGTTTAGCCAATTCCAATTATCAACTACTCTTACACTGAAAAAGTATTTCCTTACATCCTGCAAAGAAGTTTTCTTACGAAGCTTCAAATTATGACCTCTAGTTCTAGAGCCAACCATATCAAAATATCCATCCCTATCCACTCTATCATAACCATGAAGGAAATTAAAGACTGTCACCATATCCCCCCTCACTCTTCTAGCTTAGAGTGATGGTAAGTCTAATTCCCTCAGCCTCTCATCATAACTGAGATTGCGTATTTCTGGCACCAGTTTCGTGGCATGTCTTTGAACTTTTTCAAGCTTAGCTATGTGCTTTTTCAAGTGCGGATTCCAAAAGGGGGCTGCATATTCCAGTTTTGGCCTCACATAGGTTACATAAATATTTCTGAACATTTCCTTGTCCATGTGCCTGAAGGCTACCCTTACATTTGATAAGAATGCATATGCTGCCCTTACTATGCCATTTATATGTATTTCTGGAGACAAATCTGCCAGTATGTTTACTCCTAGATCTCTCTCATTTTCTGTCTCTTGAAGTTGTACTCCAGCCACCGAGTAGTCAAGCTTGGGCCTTCTTGCACTTGTACCCATTCTGATTACCTTACATTTTGAAATATTGAATTTCATTACCCACTTTTTTGACCACTCATGCAGATTATTTAGATCCTCCTGAAGTTCTCTACCATTGTTCTCGTTTTTTACTTTCTTCACAATCTTTGCATCATCTGCAAACATATTCATGAATGAATTTACAGACTCTGGTAGGTCATTTACATATACAAGGAACAAAAGTGGCCCTAAAACTGAACCCTGTGGAACTCCACTACTAACTCTTCTCCATTCAGACACTGAGTGTCTTACTCTAACCCTCTGTTCCCTTCCTTCTAAGTAAGTTTTTATCCATTCCAAAACATTTCCACCTATTCTAGTCATTGATTGCAGCTTCTTAATAAGTCTCCCATGTGGAAGAGTGTCAAACGCTTTCTGGAAGTCTAGGAATATGCAATCTGCCCAGCCCTCTCTTTCCTGTAAGATTTGGCTTACCTCATCATAAAATTCTAATAAGTTTGTTACTGTTGATCTACCTTCTCTGAAGCCATGTTGCCTCACTGACAAAAAGTTGAAGGATTCCAAGTGAAGAGAGATATGTTTCCTTAGTAGTTTCTCCATAACTTTGCAAACTATGCTGGTCAAGGAAGCTGGTCTATAGTTCAGAGCCGTATCCCTCCTTCCCTTTTTGAAGATAGGTATCACATTTGCTTGTTTCCAGCATCTTGGAATCTCCCCCGACTCCTAATTGTGTTTACGGGATAGAGCCCAAAGCTCGTATCTTCCCGTCTCCTCATCGGTTCCATTTTGTACTTAGTGATACTTATCATACCTGTCCTTTAAACTATGGATTGAGATAGCAGTAACTACCTCCTCGCTTAGCCAATTCCAATTATCAATTACTCTTACACTGAACTAGTACAGTGGTAACGCGCTGGCCCCGCATTCGCGAGGTCGACAGATCGGTTCCCGTTCAGGATCGAGAGGTTAAGCTGTTTACTGGGAAGGTCACTGCTGTGGCTGAACACCACAGTGGGGGGTTGGGGCTTGCACCGGCTGACGCCCGTCAGAGTAGGGGCAATGTCTCTGATAGGAGGGCTAAAACCGCAAACTTTAACTTTAGCAAACTTTAAAAAGTATTTCCTTACATCCTACAAAGAAGTTTTCTTACGAAGCTTCAAAGTATGACCTCTAGTTCTAGAGCCAGCCATATCAAAATATCGATCCCTATCCACTCTATCATAACCATGAAGGAATTTAAAGACTGTCACCATATCCCCCTCTCAATCTTCTAGCTTCGAACTGTCCTGGACATTCCTATTTAAGTCCAAAGACCCTTCAGCTGTTGTATCACAACGGGCGGCTGGTCCCATGGACCAATCATATATATATATATATATATATATATATATATATATATATATATATATATATATATATATATATATATATATATATATATATATATATATATATATATATATATATATATATATATATAATATATATATATATATATATATATATATATATATATATATATATATATATATATATATATATATATATATATATATATATATATATATATATATATATCCTAAGTAACAGTGTTATAAGAGGCATCTTGATATTGCATTGTCTCATTCATAAAAAGACATTATAATAATAATAATAATAATTATTATTATTATTATTATTATTATTATTATTATTATTATTAACATTATTATAGCTATTGAGTGCTTCTATGCATTTCTCTTTCTTCATCCGTATTCTAGGCGCTAGTAAAAATAACATATAACCAAAATTTAAAAGACACTTTCAATGTATGAATTTAGGAAAGTTTATAATTTAACCTTAGATTACTCATTTGTTTATTAATTAATCCATTTATCTATTTATTTACCTTATTATTCATTATTTAGTGGTTTTCTTTCATTCACCTTTGTGATCTACTATTGTCTTTTTCTACTATTTTATGAAAAATCATATATTAAAACTCTTAAATATTGAAAGATAAATAAAATATAAGTAAATAAAAGAACATTAAACAAATATATAGCACGAATTCATAGTTTAAAAAAAAAATGGCCGAAAGAAGGAATTGCAATCTATTAATACGAAAATCTGATATCTATGAAAAATGTAAACAAATGGATAAAACAAGAAGAAGAAGAAGAAAAGGTGAGATTTATCTGTCAGTTGCACAATGTTCTGTTATTTATACATTGTGATCTTTGCTAATTTTATGGACTTTTATTAGAGATTTTATTTAATTTGATATTATATATTTGACAGTTAAGCTGCACATTATGTAGTAGCTTGGCCCATGGCACAGCCGCCCTTTGCGATACTACAGCTGAAGGTCTTTTAAACATCAGTAGGACTCTCCAGGACAGTCCTATTTGGCTGAACTAAAGCACACATTTAGCAGAAGTCGATTCACTTTAATCACTCCTTTTTACTCCTTGGAGGATAAAGAGTCATCTCAGTTCCGCCTCCACCATCACCACTTTGCTTAGGTCATCCTCAAGGTAAGTAGGCAAGGATCTTCAGCCGTTTAGCATAACTCCTTTATGGTTGACCCCCACCTCTTCATCTTAAGGCAGATCTCCCCACATCCTGTCACTGAACTAATGAAAACCGCGTAAAACCCGAAATGTTCAAATGATAACATGTCATCGTGATATTGATAATATATGGAGTGATCGGGGTATATTAGCTCTGCTTCTGGTGAATTTGTGCTTTGACTGGGCCACCCCTTTACAAGAAGGGCTGCGGGCATTGTATATGTGTGCATGTATATTTCTCTAAAGGGCCATTGTAAATGCATGCATGTATATTTCTCTAAAGGGCCATGATTATGTATGCAGGTATATATCTCTAAAGGGCCATGATTATGTATGCATGTATATTTCTCTAAAGGGGCATGATTATGTATGTCTGTATATTTCTCTTAAGGGTCGTGATTAATGCTTATAAACATGTGATTGGCTTACCATGTTTGGTTTTGGTATATGTTTAATTCTATACCAACCAGGTAGGAAAAATCCGTATGAAATAAATCAGTTTAGTTTTGGTTAGGTTAGTTCACCACAGTTAAGAAGCGAAAGTATAATTTCCATTATTTTTTTCATCATGCTCTAGATATTTATTCAATATTTTGACTTGTTATATTAAGTAGTTGGGAATTGCGGTGTGAAAGTAAACATTTACTCTATTATATTTGAATGCCTGTTTAGGTTAAGGAAGATTATATAGAGTTAGATTTGGTTTAGATATGAATTAGATTATTATTGAAAGCCTCTTTGGGTCTTGAACCAGCACTTGATCCCAAGAGGCAGAATCCCTCAATAAATCAGTGGATCTTTTAGTATTGGACTTCCCCAAAATACATACAGATTCATAATTGAGCTCCTAAAATCCCCCTTGTGATGTAAGCCAAAGATGTTTCCCGGACCTTCTTAGTGCTGTAATTTGGGACAGGGGTTTAGATTGAGTTACAGTGGGGTGAAACAGTGGTGGTAAGCTAATCACATATGTCAGACTTCGTGGAAGAACACCCTCGCTTACTTTCACTTGTGGATGACCTAAGCAGTGTGATGGATAGGGATGGTGGTGACCCTTTAATCACAAGGATCTAAAACGAATGACTGAGGTGAATTGACTATTGGTGAATGTGTGAACTTTGACTCCGCCACCCCCTTACTAGAGGCATTGCTTAATTTTTATATATAAGTGATAGTGTTCCTTGTATGATATTCAGTTCTAGTTTAAGAGGATGAATAAGAATATCATCACTAACTGCTTAAATGAACTCTGGTGTGAAATGGTGTCTTTAAGATTAGTGCAGAAAAGCTCGTCTTGAAAGTAAACAAAAAATTCACTCCTTCTATAAGTTTTAGCATTTAGTTATCAGTATAATACATGATTACTGATCAACTTAATCTGCTTAAGTGGGAGACTGCGATAATGTAGTGGCTCAAATACTTGTCTCTGGAAGTGACGGCTCCACAACAAACCCACTGCCAAGCATTACCAATGGCATCCAACCAAAATTCCACAGCTCCAATCTGTCTGTATCCACCCCCTTTGAGGGTATTAATAGTGACACATCAAATGTAAAATCTATAATATACCAATAACTGACATTAGAATGATAGACATTTGAATTGCTAGTTTTTTAAAGCCCTCAAAAGTATTCTCTCTTTCTCTAGGTTGCTGTTGTTGTTCCTTCTCGCACATTATCATTTTCTGAGTTTGAATGAATAAAATCCATTATATGGTCCACATTGACAAATAGTATTTTGGATTATACATCCCTCAAATGCATGCTGATATACAAAGTGCATAATGAGTCTGCTTATGGAAAATGAGATTATGGTTACTTTTTAAAAGAATACACTATATATGCCATTTAAACTTTATATTATGAATATTTTTAATAATATGAACTGAACTTTGAGGAAGTTTCTTAATGAGTTTATTAGAAACTTTAATTTTATAATATCCGTCTTTATTACCTGTTTCTAGTTTCTTCAAATCTCATAGATCATTTGAATACAGAATAATTTTCTTATAGAAGTTCTCACTTATTGAAGTTAAAACATTTTAGGAATAATTTTCATAGTTTGCATGTCAGTCAACCCTAGGTTAGTCAGAGGGGATGGGATAACGTGATAAAATAGGGGGGAAATCAGTGATGGCTTCGATTGAACTCTCTTAGCCTTATTCAGGGTGTCATCACTGGAAAGGGGGAAATAGGATGGGAAGGATTTGGGGAGGAAAGCACGAAAATAAAATAAATATAAAAAGAGAGGGGCAGACCCTTTTACTAAGTTGTGTATTTATTGTTGAGAATGAATAAGATAAGATCTCTGTCTCAGGGACTATGCAGGTTACTCTATTGAAGAAAAGGGTTAGTCAAGGAAAAATAAAATTTTCTTATTGCTATTACTGTACTTTCTATTTTCTTATAAAGAATAAACTCTGCTTAGAACAGTAATTATATGACAATGCTCATTCCAGATTGAACAATGCCCCAAGCAAGATCCCCCGGAAGCTTAAAGGAACAATGCGTAAGAAATATATCGAGAAATATGGATAATCACTGGTGCCAGGATTATCTCAAAAACTGGCATGCTCAGAGCAAAAGCTTGATCTATGTCTTAGGTCCATTTGAAGATTTGCGTAAGTGGAATTTGTGTTTAGTTGGTCATGTGATATAAATGAGAGGTTGACTATATAGGAATGGGAAGAAATTGAATAAAATTGGATGCCTTACTGTTTATTTTCCTTGACTTGATATTGATCGTATGTGTACCGTAAGCATGGGTGTTCATAATAATGAGTACAGTAATACTGAGAACCTCCCCCATGTAAAGGTAAATATAAACAACCCTGTAAATTGTTAGGTTAGGTTAGGTTAACTTACCTTGTAAGTATGAATAACCCTGTAGCACTCTTGGGTTACTCTTCTTTACAGGTTCCTAAGCTTGTTACTACTCATCATGACTTTTGCATGAATGCAGAATAGTAAAATTTTATTTTCTATTATTATTTTTTAGTTTGTTCAGGTCCATTGGCTATTATTATTGGTTATATATTTTTATCTTTGATTTACGGATTTACTGTTACTCAGTTACGGTTGTTGTCATTAGCTGTACTTTCTTTTACATTCATTAATCTGTATTATTAATTACGTGGACCACAGTAGTGCAGTGATTAGAGCACAAGACTGGAATTGACAAATCCGTGTTCGAACCCATTGTGGGGGCATTAAAAGGACATCTAGCCTCAGTTCCCCAGCTGCAACTTGTCTGTGTCCACCCCCATTTGAATGGGGATTAGCAGTGACATAGAAAATGCAAATATAAAAAAAATCTGTAGTATGATTGTTTTATTTTGAATCAAAGTTAATATATATTTTTTTTATAATAATTCAATGTATAGATTATCAGCCTTTTCATAATACATACTCTATATCGATTACAAAATGATACATTATAGTTCTGAGAAATATTATTGTACCAATATTTGCCAAAGCAGAGTAATGGAATAGCCACCCTAACTAACCTTGCAAAAGTATTCTCTAGACTTTGATGATAATCTTAATTAGGGTTTAAATGATAGCATCTTGTGAAAATGAGCAACCCTCAGTGCCCCAGGTAAAGTAAAATAATCCCATAAATTGTTAAGTTAGTGACTTGCCTTGTAAATATGAATAACCCTAAAGCACCCTGGGGTTACTTTACCTTACGTTATCCACATATTCAGTTCTACCAAATGCCTTGCTGTCTAAAGCAGTGATGACAAAGGTGTGTGATACTGTTTTTACTTTTCTTGTCATGATAATTGTAGGTAGGGCCAGAAATTATTATTTATTTGAATAATGAGTTTTACCATTCTATGTAATTATATTATTTTCTGTCATCTCATTTTCTTTCTTCCTCACCAAGTTGTATCCCCTACTAGAGCCATTTGGTTTATAGTCTTTGACTTTTTCAGCTGGGCGCGTTACTTGGCATATGATAATAATAAAGATAATAATAATAATAATAATAATAATACTATAATAATAATAATAATAATAATAATAATAATAATAATAATAATAATAATTCCCTCAACAGCCAGTTCTCTGGTCGAACTCATCATCGAGGAACTGAATCGTACAAATCGACTAAAGAAACACCATTTACATTCGTTACTCGTGTATCATCTAGAACGACTCAACTTGAAACACGAAACGGAATTTGAAAGTGCAGTTGCGATACTGATGAGACGCTGCAAGGTAAATATGATTAGTTCTGTAATATAAAATATATTATAATTAGTTGTACCATGTGCTTGAAAGAACTTAAGTATTATGATCTGCAGTTCATAAGTAGTTTTTATAGAAAGAGTAATTTTCTCCTAAATGACTGAATGGGTCTTGTATTCGTATATATTCTATTAACTTGTGATGCCCAATAGCTGTGGATGTATTGCCTCACAGTAGAACACCCTTGCCCATTAACCCTGCAGTTAACTTAAGCAGGGTGTTTGGCCAGGAATTGTGACATTCATTTATCCCTAAGAAGCTAAGAGGAGTGATATTGATGTGTTGGCATCTGGTGAATGTGCGTGCTTTTACTCCGCCACCCCCCTTACAAGGGGGATTGCATCCTTTGTGTATGTATGTTGTTTATATTGCCTTTTCTTGATCTGAATGCATATAGATATATGAGGACTATACCTTGTGATTCTGCATGTCTGTGATACGATTCTTTTATTAGGTCTTCTTAGTCAAAAAATTATTTTTGTTTCTTGTAAGGAAGAGTAACTTCAAAGTCCTGTAAGGTTATTCATATTTAAAAGCAAGCCACCTTATTAACCTAACCTAACCAAAACTAACGCAGCTTAACCTAACCCAAAGATTCACGGGGTTATTTAACATCATATGGTGTTCGAGAGGTTTCTTATCTTTACAAGATCCATATTTTTTTTCCTTTTTGTTTTATATCGTTATATTGAGGTGAAAAGAGACATAATTGTCTTGGATTCTTGAAAATAATAAATACTGAAACACTGTTTAGGGAGTTTCTAAGGCAAATTTATGGTATGTAAATACCATAGGTTCCCTTGATGGGGGGCAAGAATATGTCCTCCATGTTCCTCTGTGTATAATAAAATATGACTAAATGTAGGTGAAGGTAGGGACCTTTGTATTTTCATCTCACAAAGAGGCAAGTTCTTTGCTTTGACTCAGCCACCCCCCCCATATAAAGGGGGATTATGGTTTTTGTATCGAGAATATACCATAGGTAGGTTCAGAAAATTCTGAAGGAATGAAGTAAAGTTTGACTAGTATAGGTTCTTGATACTGGAAAATTGAAATGCTGGTAACAGATAACATGAGAAAGCTTTATATACTGTATATCTAGCAATCTATACACAAAAGCCACAAACCCCCTAAGAAGGGGGTGGCTGAGTCAAAGTAAGAAACTAAGGTGGGTGGCTGAGTCAAAATATAAAGCTTAGATCTTTGGGTGAGTAAAATACAAAGTAGGGGATTAACTGTCCCGTTGCTCTGCCCTATTTAGTCAACTTTTATGACACACAGGGGAACATAGAGGAAATATTTTTGACACCACTTACTTTAATATAATGGCAGTTATTTATTCTAAATCATTATGAAATGGGCATGGTCAGGGAAATTTGAGGCCTGGGTTTGGAAAATGCCTAGGTATTGTATGCTTTTATTTGTTATTTATAGCACATGGAAATGACATTGTACTGACAAAATATTTTATTTTCTCTTCATTCGATTGTCACCCCTCTGAGTTTTGGGACGCACTATCACAAAATTGTTTTAGATGCACGATGTCTTCTAAGAAGTTAGTTTTTTGTATATTATACCTGTTGCCAGTTGGGCCTCATGGCAGCAGATCCACCATGTGCACTTACTCTTCAGGTGACCCAGGCTGGGTGATGAGTGCTTATTTGTGGCATCCCTTTATCCACAAAGAATATGATAAGTGATCGAGGAATATATGCTTCTGGTGAATGTAATTACCTGATTGTGCTTACGGGAAAGAGCCACATGATCGTAACTCCCCGTCATCTTGTCAGTTCCATTTATTACTTAGTGATACTTATCATACTTGTCTTTAAAACTTTGGATTGAGTTAGTAGTAACTACCTCCTCGCTCAGTGAATTCCAATTATCAACTGCTCTTACACTAGGAAAGTACATCCTTACACCCTGCAAAGAAGTATTCTTACAAAGCCTTAAACTACGACCTCTAGTTCTAGAGCCAGCCATATCAAAATATCGATCCCTATCCACTCTGTCATAACCATGAAGGAATTTAAAAGCACCCCCTTACAAGGGGGATTGTGGCCATGTTTATGTAAGTATGTAACTCATATCATGATAAGATTTCATAAACTTGTTCATTTTCTTAATTTTGCTCTTTTGACTTAAATTTGGTTGTAGAAATAATTTCTCATTATGTATCATATCATAAAAAGAACATCTTGCACAGTGATATTGGTTTTAACATATTCTTTCTACATCTAAAGAAAAAAACAAAACATTTTGTATATAGATACTGTATTTGCATACATATACTGTGGCTGCAATCCCCCTTGTAAGGGGGTGGCAGGGTCAAAGTGTCGTATGGCCTCTCACATAGACACCAAGAGCCGCTAGATGACAGAGTGAGCACTCAAAAACCTGCCCATTAGAGAAGGACCGCATATACCCGCAGAGCGTTAGTTGAAGTTAGACCTTGCCGGGGGGCAGAACTTACGTCCTAGTTAGAAACCTATCCCGAAGGGGGCGGGGAAATGTGACTTGTAGGAACTATAGAAATGGGAGCTTTGAGGCCGAAAAATAAGTTCGAGTTATCTCTAAATAAAGTACTGTTAAGTGAACGATGCATATCAGTGATCACCTCGCATGCTGTAGCTTTTGGCCTGATAAATAATACGTCAACACAACATCTGGTGGCAGCTTCAGGACGAATCCACGCCGATGCTACAGCGAAGAGACAAGAAAAAAGAATAATGAATACAGAAGAAACGGATATAAAAGCATCTCTGGAAGAAATGTTCGAGTGAGAAGAAACTTCTAGACACTTACAACCAAGCGACACCAAGAAAAGCACCTCAGGCAGCTCCGACCACGCTCACAGTATTGAGTAACTAGAGCCAGCCACCCCTCTCCCCCATCCCCGTATTAGGCAAGGACCCCCGCAGTAAGAATTGTCCCATGCATTCTGACTCAGAAGAAAATATAGTGAAACTTCGTTCATGAGGACTGAGAAACATCAGCTGGGGGAGAAATTCTGCGGCCTCAATGTATATCACCATGCGCCGCACTGTGACTGGTGCTTTGAGAGAAAAGGCCCCTACCAGGAGTTATTTGTTGCCGGATCCGACTAAGAAGATGGTGAATGGGCGATTTTACGGTTCATATGGACTACGTCGGTGAGAAAATCCTCGAGTTCAGAAGAAAGAAAAACCTCCTCCTCCAGTGCCCGTGGCCGGGACATCCTTCAGGCAGCATCCCAAAATAGCTAAGTACTTGTGATTTGTATCCAGTAAGTAATGGGACAATTATTAAAAGAAATTGAGGTCGGAGGTCTCTGCCATTTTACTTTGTAGTTATCCTTTGACTCAGCCACCTCGCATATAGAAGGGAGTATGGTTTTAGTAACTTAATAAAAGAATTTCTGTACCCATTACTAACATAGATACTTTGCACTAATAGCTATAAGCAGTAATAAACTCTATTTTTCTTATAATTTGAAAAATATAGCAAGTAATTGCATTTGAAAGGTGCTCAGTTTACTTTTATTATTGCCTAATTTAATTATTAAACAGGAAGAGGTATTGGGTTAAATTGAAATTTTATGTACGTGTAAAATCATTTTTATATTCATTTCTTAAAGCGAAAGTGACAGTGTTTAGAATAAAATATAAGTAGCAGAGTTTTTATATACTACAAAATGAGTGAACGAATTGTAGTGAGAAATATACTTGAACCCGCTTTTAAGGTTCTTTCTTTTTTCGCGTGTGGTATGTTTAGCGAGAGGAATGCGCGAATAACCGATCGATCTCCTAACGTTATTATTATAAATAAATAGTAATTGTACTGATCTTTGATATTAAATTACGTGTATGATATATCCTTTTGAAGATTAAGAAAATTTTGTGGTATTATTAAGATCTTTATCGTTTGATACAACGAGTTTTATTTTCGTTCATTTCGGCATTATGCAGGCGGGAAAAGAGAGCCGAGTAACTTGTGCCATGATAGGGGGGTTTAAGTGTCGCCCTATCGTTGTGTAGAGGGGGAGTATAATGGGGACCTATAATTGTTGAGAGAGACGCTTCGAGGAGACCGCCAACCAACACACTCCCTCAGAGTGCTGGGGGGGGGGACCGTGAGATATGAATGGGGGGGAAGTCACCGAGAGAGAATGGGTTAGCGAATGCGTGAAATTAATTCAATGGAAGTGACGCGAATGGGGGGGATATATAATGCATGACAGCGACCGACCTGAGTGTGAAGAAGGGAGGGTGTTTGGGGGGTGAGATCACGAGTCACTGTGTTTTAATACCAGCCATATGCGCGTAGTTTTAATGGGGGGTGATGTAGCTGTTGCGATGTCTACTCAGAGATATTTTTGAGTCAACGTGATTTTCCACCTGCCCAGCTATGGCTGAGATGCAGATTTTATTTTATTTTTGTTTTGTCCCCTACTCCGCCAACGAGATTATTATTCAATTTTCGAGAATTCCAAGAGAGATATTAAGTGATAAAGGATGCGAATCTCAGAAAGATTCTTTATTTTTCTTTCTAGCTGCAGTGTATATATTATTTGTCCGAAAGAATATGTTAAATAAATAATTTAAAACTTTGAAGTTTTAGCCATGATAATGTTTGTCACAATTATTTCAGCTTGGTCATGAAGAAGGGAGTGTAAACTCACAAGAAATGACAACAAGAATGTCACACAGCTGTTTTCTGTATATGAAAGAGACGAAATAGATCCAAAAATCAGAGACAGGGGAGGAACAGCGCCTACATGCAAAAACTCCCTGCAAAAGCTAGCCATTTGAAGTCCAGAAGACAGATATTGAGCAGTGTTTTTGGGTGGTAGGAAAAGGAAAGAGAGTAAAAAAGAAGGTAGTTAAGTACCTACCAGATCGTAAGTATAGAAAAGGAGAAAAATATATAAACCCCCGTCTCCTGAGGTAATTCTGTTGAATAGTCACTCGAAAAAAATTTAATTTGAGCCCGTAGAAGAATATATATATATATATATATATTATTTTTCATGTACAACTCCTTAAGAGATCATGAAACTTAAGCAAATTTCATTCTTTAATATTGCAAGTGAAATATTATATTTAATTTTATTTCAACATGCACAGAGACAAACTTTTTATATTCTTTTCTGATACACATTTTTTTAAATATATATTTTTTTTAAAAGAGTATATTATATTCATGTGATAATTATAATTTCGAAGAGATAAAGCTATTAAAGATTTTGAAAAGCTCATCTAAAGATAATTATTGTTAATTACTGTCATTGTCAGGAAATTCATAATTACAATTGAGCTAATTAAGATAATTGAGATTCTCAGAGCTTATATTTTGAGTTTGAAATTTAAAGATAATGATAAGTAAGTCCTTGTCTATCATTTATTAAGAAAGGATGATCATAAATTCTGTTGATAGCAGTAGAGATAAATAAGTAAAAATAAGAAAACTCTCTTGAAGTATCAGCCTTAGTGTAAAATATTTTTATTTATAATTCTTGTTAAGCTTTCAAGAGTTTCATATTTTATTAAATATGATTATCACATATGATTGTAGAATTTTGTTTAAATTTCGTCGGAGGTCTGTTGACTTACAGCGTGTGTGTGCTTCAACTTAACCCTCTGAGTTATAAAAAGAGAAAAGATTGCCATAATAGACAAGGATGTGTATGCTTATCAAATTAAAGTCATTTGCAATGTTAAACAGAAAAAAGAATGGATTTATGCTTTGATGTTTCTTTATTTGTGCACTAAGTTATTTTGCTTTTATTCTTTTTAGACCTTAGAAAATGGTTGCAGTTGCTCTCTGTCCCCTCGTATAGTTGGGCATGAAGTCAAG
>JAXCGZ010011487.1:5000-12500 GCA_037179515.1 Halocaridina rubra
TAGATTCTCTACGGTTTAAGCAATACGTTAATGTGATTTAGTGTTCTGTACTATTGCTCGTACTTTTATGACCCTTAGCAATAGGTGTACAACGATATATATATATATATATATATATATATATATATATATATATATATATATATATATATATATATATATATATATATATATATATATATATATATATATATATATATATATATATATATATATATATATATAATATATATATTTATATATATATACATATATATATATATATATATATATATATATATATATATATATATATATATATATATATATATATATATATATATATATATATATATATATATTGTATATATATATATATATATATATATATATATATATATATATATATATATATATATATATATATTATTTATAATATTAATTCCCAAACTGAAAGCGTTGTCAAATAATATCATGGTTAATGCATAATCCGTGTTGAGTGCCAACAGTAATTGAATATGACGGTTATGAGTTTTTGTTTTCTAATGCAGTAAAATCGGCCGTCACTCTTTGGACCATGATAACGCCAACTGTCCGGCTCTGAATATAGAAAAACAAAGCAAAACTTGTTCTAGCTATTTTACTGTATACTAATATAATTAAAACTCATGATCTCAAAGCAAGTGAATGAATATATATATATATATATATATATATATATATATATATATATATATATATATATATATATATATATATATATAAATATATATATATATATATATATATATATATATATATATATATATATATATATATATATATATATATATATATATATATATATATAAATATATATATATATATATATATATATATATATATATATATATATATATATATATATATATATATATATATATATATATATATATATATATATATATATATATATATATATATATATATATATATATATAATATATATATATATATATATATATATATATATATATATATATATATATATATATATATATATATATATATATATATATATATATATATATATATATATATATATATAAATATATATATATATATATATATATATATATATATATATATATATATATATATATATATATATATATATATACAGAAAATGTCACTGACCAATAGCACATGCTTAAGTGCACTGTTTTTAGTTCCTGTATAGCCAAAACCTACAGATAAACACCTGGGAAACAAAGTAGAGCATAAGAGGCTATTATGTTCTATTCTACAAGGAAGTCGATCGCCTGCCAAATAGTCTAAGCATTGCTCAACAAACTTTAGTTTAGGGGCAGTTGTTATCTGTGGAAGGAATAAGTAGCGCACACTAAGGCCACTAACAAACTGACGCAGAGAATGAATGGTTAAGAACAAAAAATCAATGAGATGATTATAAAACAATTAATATACTTGCAAACACTATGATTAAACTGAGAGAGATATATATAAAACACTTTCAGTATAGACTAGATTTGTAAAAATATAAACAATTCTGTAAGTTATCAAATGCAGGACTTGGCTGCCACTAGAAAGACTGTCCAGAGATCGACTAACCATGGCTGTTTGTACAGTCGCTATTCGTCGCTTGAAACCCTTTTTGCGGCAGCTCGTTAACTCAGCAGCCTCAGTAAGACACAATTAGGTGCGTGTAGTTTGTCTTAAAGTAATTTTACCCAAGAGGTTTAACACGACATTACCCATGTAATGTCATTTGAAACCCAAGTGGTGTGATTTGATATGTAGAAAGTACACATATAGGCACTTATGTTAGAATATTCCTTGTACCCAATTGGCGTTCCTTTAGCCACGCCCCTCACGCCCCTCACACTATAGGTAATTGGTTGTAACTCCCTTTTTTCTGGAAGCCTATTGGTGGAGGCGTGCCCTAGCATACCACGCCCTGCCATCTTGGTGATACAAAAGAGTCAGAAGCAGTGAGAGAGCAGTAAAGTCTTGTGGGCACTGACACCTTTAGCATTTACCCTAAGTGGGCAAAGGGCATTGAGGCGTAGAATAAGTGTATAATTAAATAAACTAAGTGTTTAGTCATTCTTGCAATATCTATTATGACCTCGCACGCTGTAGCTATGTAGTGAATATCTATATGACATTGGTGGCATACTGGTGGAACATAGCATTACGACTCCTGTTAAGATTTTCAACTATGCGACAAGTCAATAGCAGAGTAGTACCTTCATGTAATTTCGGGCTTTGATATGGCTATAAATGACCACTCAGAGGTTCTCATTAAAAAAAAAAAAAACGCAAGACTACAATGTTCATTTAATTCCCATTGGTGGATGTAATGAGGGCTGATGATTTGTGTCATTCCCATTTTGATGCTTATATATATATATATATATATATATATATATATATATATATATATATATATATATATATATATATATATATATATATATTGTATGCAGAATTTAAAATGACTTAAGCAAGTACTTGAAATCAAACATTTTTATTAATTTCATGCCTTCATGTAGTGTGAAATTATATATGCATATATGTGTGGGTGTATATATATATATATATATATATATATATATATATATATATATATATATATATATATATATATATATGTATGTATATATATATATATATATATATATATATATATATATATATACATATATATATATATATATATATATATATATATATATATATATATATATATATTTATATATATATACATATATATATATATATATATATATATATATATATATATATATATATATATATATATATATATATATATATATGTATGTCTGTCTATGTGCATATATATATATATATATATATATATATATATATATATATATATATATATATATATATATATATATATATATATATATATATATATATATATATATATATATATATATATATATATATATATATTTATATATATATATATATATATATATATATATATATATATATATATATATATATATATATATATGCATATATATATATATATATATATATATATATATATATATATATATATATATATATATGCATATATATATATATATATATATATATATATATATATATATATATATATATATATGTCTGTGTGTGTGTGCATATATATATATATATATAATTTTTTTTTTTTATTTTTTTTTTTTTGTGAGTGACCGCATGAAAATAATTAAAGAAACTTTGAATCCGATAGGGAAACACAAATCACTGTGTAATAAATTCAAGTATCGTTGGAACTGTAAAGTATTGGAAAAGTGTTATATATCCCACACAAGTCTCGCCAGCTGTATACGGAAAGAAAATAGGAGAACTGAGGCAAAGTTCGTTGTGCATGAGCAATGAATTTTAATTGGGTAACTAATAACTGATTTAAATTAAGAAATGGATTAATTAATGTATCTCTCAGTTAACATATATAAACATATAAGTAATCAAAATAAAGATTTAAATTGTAAAATAAAAATTACGAACATTTTGTAGCATCTAAACTGGAAACAAATGACTACAACACCTGCCATATTGGAAGGGCGAGTTCATGGATGACACCTGTTAGTACCTGGGAGCTATGTCCATGATGGGCAAGATATTTTCAATACATCTTAGACAGCTCAAGCACCATTGCGAGGTTTGCATAAGTTGCCCTCTCCTACTAAAGGGGGGTTTACACGGGCAAACGGATCGTCGAACGCGGTTCGACAGACAAGTGTTTGAAGTGATGTTCAAACGTGTGAAAGGGGTATTTGGTTGTCGAACACGTTTGTCAAACGGTTCGTCGAACTCGGTTCGACAAACAAGTGTTTGAAGTGATGTTCGAACGTGTGAACGGGGTATTTGGTCGTCGAACACGTTCGATAAAAGTGTTCGACAACCAAATACCCCGTTCAAACGTTTAAACATCACTTCAAACACTTGTCTGTCGAACCGCGTTCGACGAACCGTTTGACCGTGTAAACCCCTCTTAAGTCACCACCTACTTGGACGTTTACCGTCGACGTCACAATGAAAGGGTTTTGGTGCACAAATTTAAAATGGTATGAAAAAGGTTGCGAAGAATATCATTCTTCTGCTTCAGGGTCTCGCTTTGATTCGACCAACTCCTAATAAATGGGATCATGATATTTGTATAAAAGAAAGATTACTAGAAAATTAAAATAACAATAAGAGAAACCACTGGCCAATGGGTCAAGATTTTATCCGCAGATTTAAAACAAAATTTCATGACTCAACAAGGATATATTTTTTTTTTTCATTTCTCACTGAAGGTCCCGATTTTTTTTTTTTTTCAAGGCTATATCACAAAACAGTACACATACAGATACGTTATAAAACACTGGGCAAATCCTAACCCAAAACTAATTTAGCTTATCATTAAGTAACCCTATCAATGTTTCCTTGACGTTATGTATGAGTACATATATACTGAAGTCCTGTAATATTCATTCCTCATAATTTCATGATGCTTATTCAGTTTAACAGCTTAATACAGGATGCCCTAAATGGCAGCGTCTGTTCCCACATCGGTGCAGTACCTCGAGAAACGATTGTATTAGTGATGATTCCTCAACTACACGTGAATATCCCAGGTGGCAAAGGGCTGATAAGCATTGTTCTACACTTTTTTACAAAGTAAAGCAAGTCACTCAGTTCTAGGCATATCTACGCTTTGGGGAGGGACCAAAGTACTCCCTTCAATATGACGCTCATAAAAAAAAGCTGTGGCTTTAATTAAACATTGGAAAATGAAAGATAATGTGGAACGATTAATCATTATTTATGAACTTTAACTTCACGCAATATATCTCTTGTATATAAAAGATTTTTACTCTTCTGGTGGTTGTCCCAAATCTACAGTTCTTGTTCAATAAAAATAAGAGTTAATTCAGTTAAGTTTTCCCCTTTGCAGTAAGAAATATTACTGGAATTAAGTGCTATATATTTCTATTAGTTTGACCAGTTGCAACCACGCAAAATAGTGTAGTCGCCCTGGCCAGCCTGATAATAGTAGATTCAAAATAAACAACCTAATTACTTTTATTTCGGAAATTCTTTGCATCTTTCACTACCTGTTGAATATTAGACACCAGTAGAATTGTCATAGTCGATTTTTTTCATGATAATGTAAGAAACGTATCACCCATCCGCATGACCACTCATGCCGAATCCAGTATATATACCCTTCCTAAGTCATACTAACACCAGCTCCCTACACCAAATGGAAAAAATAATTCACAAATAGATAGATAAATTATAAGCTAATAAAGAATGAAATTAAGACAAGAAAGTGGCGCGGCAGCTTTGTCGGCATCAATTAATATTTAAAAGTTCTTCAGTAAACTAGGAAGTGTCCAATAAACGGAAAGTTATGTGAGTGACAAAGCAATACTAGAATAAACGTCGAATAAAAAAAATAAAAAATAAAAAAAAGTGGGGCTGGTGAGGGTGTATGAGAGGTACTAACGGACGATTTCAGGAAGCCATCATAAGCCCAACATAGCTTTACTTGTGAGACACATGAGAGCAAAACACATTTTGTTATTTCTGGTTTTTTACCTAATTTTTTTTTTTGTTATACCCCATTTCCTTTGGGGTGATATTTTTTTATCCCACATGAGTCGACCGTTTGGTAGAAGTAAAGAAAAAAAAAAAAGGAGGAAAGCCTCCAGATGGTCCATGACTCTTTGTACCCTACTTAAATAAAGACTCCCAAAATGATATGCAATTTTCTCTCCTCAGACAAGATGAAAAAAAAAATAAGAAAAAAAAAAAGAATCTTTAAAGGATGAAAATATTGAGAATGAAACATTATATATAATTCTGCTTTGAATTCATCATTGGTCAGGAAAAGTAATGTTCTTTACGGGGGGAAAAAAGGTAGGCCAAATCTTTTAACCTTCCTGAGAAGGGAAAGGAGAATTCGTTACTCACCACCCCTCTCAACACGAGCTGTATTCTTGTATAATATAATTGAATGTTGATCATAGCATAGCCATGAAAAGTTGATTTAATGTTTGGACCGAACCACAAAAAAAAATAACACTCCCAGCAGTTAAAGGTAAAATAATGTAGTGTATATGCGTCTATTCCGACTCGTAGAAAGAAAATTTGGTAATTGGAAATATTTGCCAAAACTTTATACAATTATATATATATATATATATATATATATATATATATATATATATATATATATATATATATATATATATATACATATGTATATATATATATATATATATATATATATATATATATATATATATATATATATATATATATATATATATATATATATATATATATATATATATATGCTCTTCTGCCATTGCCATCAAAACACGTAAACCATAATATATTACTCTTAATTAATAATCGCATAGTGCTCATCTCCCATCAATGAATCGCTACACTATATTTTATTCTTAATATATTCTATTAATATTTGATTTATACATGACCAAATATAGACTGTAATGTTTAGCAACTGAAATATTACTGAGAGTGCCCATGTGCACATGTACCCCTGTACAGTTATTTAGATTATATATATATATATATATATATATATATATATATATATATATATATATATATATATATATATATATATATATATATATATATATATATATATATATATATATATATATATATATATGGTAAAGATCAGTATAGATCATAACCTTGATTTTATTATTATTATTATTATTATTATTATTATTATTAGTATTATTATTATTATTACTATTATTATTATTATAGTCGCCGTGGCTCAGTCGGTAGCGTCTCCGACTCTGAGGCGTCAGGTCGAGGGTTCGCGCCCCGTCACGGTCTGAGGTTAGCAAAGGCATGCACTCAGCGTAAGGATTACATCTGCCAAAACAAGTCCTTCGCAAGAAGGCAACCGTCCTAGCCCTTGGTTGATAAGGGAGTCCGTGACGTAAAACCGGAACTATTATTATTATTATTATTATTATTATTATTATTATTATTATTATTATTATTATTATTATTATTATTATTATTATTATTATTATTATTATTATTATTATTACTATTATTATTATTATTATTATTATTATTATTATTATTATTATTATCACTAATATTATTAATATTATTATTATTATCATTATTATTATTTTTGCAGGCGATGTTATTGCATCTCAATATATATCATATTTGAAGAATAATTTGTGTGAGGAACAAATAATGAAATTAATGAATGTAAATAACTGGGAATGTAAATAACAATACTTAAGAGAGCAGAAAAGAAATATGATGACAAACATATGAATAGCTATGGATGGAGGCCTGAGAAGGCTTGAAACAAAATCGAAATCAATTTATTCGACTTTTTAATTTCAAAAGTTAAATGAGCAACCGTGTGCGTTGTAATGCTAAATATATAAAATGAAAGACATAAGTCATCTGTATTACACCTGAGGAATA
>JAXCGZ010011487.1:17500-35000 GCA_037179515.1 Halocaridina rubra
CATTCTTATCAAATGTAAGGGTAGCCTTCGGGCACATGGACAAGGAAATGTTCAGAATTATTTATGTAACCTATGTGAGGCCAAAACTCGAATATGCAGCCCCCTTTTGGAATCCGCACTTGAAAAAGCACATAGCTAAGCTTGAAAAAGTTCAAAGACATGCCACGAAACTGGTGCCAGAAATACGGAATCTCAGTTATGATGAGAGGCTGAGGGAATTAGACTTACCATCACTCGAAGCTAGAAGAGTGAGGGGGGATATGGTGACAGTCTTTAAATTCCTTCATGGTTATGATAGAGTGGATAGGGATCGATATTTTGATATGGCTGGCTCTAGAACTAGAGGTCATAGTTTGAAGCTTCGTAAGAAAACTTCTTTGCAGGATGTAAGGGAATACTTTTTCAGTGTAAGAGTAGTTGATAATTGGAATTGGCTAAGCGAGGAGGTAGTTAATGGTATCTCAATCCATAGTTTTAAGGACAGGTATAAAAAGTATCACTAAGTCTAAAATGGAACCGATGAGGAGACGGGAAGATACGAGCTTTGGGCTCTTTCCCGTAAGCACAATTAGGTAATCACATATGAGCTCCTGAGGAAGGAGGGCTAGAATACTTCCTCCGTGTTCCCCTGCGTGTCGTAAGAGTAGACTAAGTGGGGCGGTGCGAAGGGAATGAGAGACCCCTTCTCTGTATGTCCTCTTCCCAGAAAGTCAGAGCATTATTTCTTTACTCAGCCACTTACCTTATAAGGGGAAAAGTGGCTTATTCATATAAAAAGACATATGAGAGAGAGAGAGAGAGAGAGAGAGAGAGAGAGAGAGAGAGAGAGAGAGAGAGAGAGAGAGAGAGAGAGAGAGAGAGAGAGTATTCCCTCCACCTTTCCCCCATTTTTTTTCTATTTCTTTTCTTTCTTTCCCCAGATAAAATGTCATTTAAATATGTTTAGGCAGGGTAAAAAAAATATTTTTTCAATGTTTGGTATACACTAAGTATAGGATATAAGTTCTCTGGGTCGCAAAAGTGCACAAAAAAGTTCAGAGTAGCTCAGACCAAGAGGTCTGAAGTCCTTAAGCTTTGTGCACTCTGTAGTGTACTAATTTGTTGCCCCCTTCACACTCACATAAATGGCATTTTGAGTGTTCTGGGTGCTCTCTACCAATGTTCTTGCAAGTCACCTCCCATATATTTCTATAGTCAAGTCTTATGTGGGCAGCAACTCTATCACAGTCACCTGTAAGCATTTTACCCATGATGTATATGTGTCTCAGCCTTCTGAAGTTTATGTAATGTTGGAACGAATAGCTACTTACATGTTGTGTGAGTGTAGAAAGTTCTTGCTCTTCCATAATCCCATTATACAACATTGTTTTGCATTGAGACAGTGTGGATATAGATACAGACACTGAACTTTCAGTTACCATTTTTGCTAGCCTACAGCCTTTTCATTACCTACTATCCCAACATGGGAGGGTACCCATGAAAACTTAACTCTAGAGTTGAAATTTTGCGCAGTTAATGAGAGCCTCTTGATTTCAGTCATGTGAGGTTTATAGGAGCTTTTCAATTATCTCAATGACAGAAGCACACTCTGTGAGTCACAGAATATGATAGCATTTTTCCTAGCACTGAGAACATGTTCAATAGGAAGTTTTAGTCCAACAATTTCACACTCGGTGATTGATGACCACTTTGGCATACTCAGTGCTTTATCAAATATTTGCTGCAGTTCAAAATTTTCATAAACTATAATGCTGCACCCAGACCCTATTGTACTGCTTATGTGAGACCCATCAGTGTAAATGCAGAGTGTTTCATTGCTATTTGGGAGACTAGTTCCAATAAAGACTTCATTTTCATCTAACCATTGATGTTTTTTAATAATTGGGGTGACATTCGGACCAGATGATAATATTGGAAAGAGAATTTCTTGGCCAATCCTCTTGTAAGGATTTATTAATCGTGCAGGACCACTCTCAGTATATACTGTTACATTATGTTTTTTTATCTCATTGATTGTAAGCTTAAATATCTTGGGGTGAATTTGTCTTTCATACCGTACGTTACCTTTTATTAGTGATTTAATGATTGTTGGCGCTGACTGTGGCCCTTGCAAATGACCAGCAGTACATGGATGAGGCTGAACTAATTTCGCTAATTTGACACCAAATATCACCACTGACTGTTTGATATGTTCTATCAAAGGTGGGAGGTTTAATTCATGTTGCATATTAATAATTCTTGGGCTCATAGGGTAGCCAAGAATAATCCTCATAGCTTTGTTTTTAATTTTTTCTAGGGGTCTTAATATAAAGGTAGTCATAGTACAGAGCTGCAGGGTGTGATAGTCGACTAATGACCTGACATATGCAAGATAGAAAGTTCGGCATTTGTTAATACCAACACCAGATACCCTATTGGCAAGAAGCTTTAACTTTTTTTTCAGATAACTGTACATGAGGACGTGCACATGGGCACTCCCAGTGATATTGCAGTTGTTAAACATTACAATCTATTTGGCTATGTATAAATAAAATAGTAATAGAATTTGCAATTAATTTCAAATATCATAGCAAGTAATTAAGAATATAGTGTAATAATTGAAAGATGGCAGAAGAGCACTCTGCAATTATTAATTAAGAGTATTATATTATGGCTTACATGTATTAACAGCAGAAGAGCACTCTGTGATTATTGATTAAAAATAATATTTGTAACAATATTTTTCAATAGCCCTTGTTGAGTGCTATCATTTAAGTTAAATTTCCACTTTTCCACAGTACCACTGCAGACAATTTGAAGCAGATATAGAATAACAATTTTCAGGTTAGAGTAATAAGTAGGTACATATACATGCATGCACATGCATATAGAAATGCCACTGGGGCTTCATAGTCAACATATCTAGGGGGGAGAGAGAGAGTGAGAGTTTGTGGTATTCATTTCAGCAAAAGGAGTTATTAGTCCTTTCCACCGATAAAGATGCATACAAGCATACTCATACACATCATTGTCATCTGAGGGTAACACAACAAAGGAAAGTGCATGTAATCAATTGCATATATGTACACATATGCATCCACACATGCATACATACACACATAAACACAGCACCATCTAATGGAAGAGAAATTGGGAAGGAAAAGAAAAGGAAAGACTGAAAGCCCTTCTCCCTCTCTATCCTTCAAATTGTGTACATGAGAAACAATTGCGTCAGTTTAATCCATTATTATTTTTATTATTATTATTGCTATTATTATTATTATTATTATTATTATTATTATTATTATTATTATTATTATTATTATTATTATTATTATTATTATTATTATTATTATTATTATTATTATTATTATCATTATTATTATTATTATTATTATTATTATTATTATTATTATTATTATTATTATTATTATTATCATTATTGTTATTATTAGAATTATTATTACCTCATCACCCCCATCATCATTACTTCAGCTTTTGTATATAGATAGAGTTACGTATCAAAAGTAGTAATTCTTGGTACACATAGATGTACATATACATATATATATACATGTATACATGTACACACTCACAAATAAATATATATGAGCTCCTGAAGAAGTGGGGCTAGAATACTTCCTCCGTGTTCCCCTGCCAGTCGTAAGAGTAGACTAAGTGAGCAGAGCAAAGGGAATGAGAGACCCCTTCTCTGTACTTCTTTCCAGAAAGTCAGGGCATTATTTCTTTACTCAACCACTCACCTTATAAGGGGAAAAGTGGCTTATGTATATAATGCCTACATCAACACTGAATATTCTTGGATATTCATTACACACCTCTTATTATCCCTTCACATATGACAAGTCATTACACTCTCCATCTCTGTTACTTTTTACTTAATGTATTCTTCGTGCCCAGGCTCGGTGGGGGCTGTTTTATTTTATTTTATTTTTTGGCCCGTCCTGGAGTCACAATCATAAAAAAAAGACATATGAGAGAGAGAGAGAGAGAGAGAGAGAGAGAGAGAGAGAGAGAGAGAGAGAGAGAGAGAGAGAGATAGAGAGATAGAGAGAGAGAGAGAGAGAGAGAGAGAGAGAGAGAGAGAGAGAGAGAGAGAGTATTCCCTCCACCTTCACCCCATTTTTTTTCTCTCCTTTTTTTCCCCCAGATGGAAAAGGTCATCTAAATACGTTTAGATAGCAAAAAAGAATTACATTTTCCATGATGGGTATACACTAAGTATAGGATATAAGTTCTCTGGGTCGCAAAAGTGCACACAAAGTTCAGAGTAGCTCAGACCAAAAGGTCTGAAGTCCTTAAGCTTTGTGCACTCTGTAATGTAGTGTACTAATTTGTTGCCCCCTTCACACTCACATAAATGGCATTTTGAGTGTTCTAGGTGCTCTCTACCAGTTTTCTCGCAATCCACCTCCCATATATTTCTATAACCAAGTCTTATGTGGGCAGCAACTCTATCACAGTCATCTGTAAGCATCTTACCCATGCTGTATTTGTGTCTCAGCCTTCTGAAGTTTTTGTAATGTTGGATCGAATAGCTGCTTACATTGTTTTGAACTGAGACAGTGTGGATATAGATTCAGTCACTGAACTCTCAGTTGTCATTTTTGCCAGCCTGTCAGCCTTGTCATTACCTACTGTCCCAACATGGGAGGGTACCCATGAAAACTTAACTTGGAGTTTTAAATTTTGCACAGTTAATAAGAGCCTCTTGAACTGCAGTCATGTGAGTTTTGTAGGAGCTTTTAAATGATCTCAATGACAGAAGCACACTCTGTGAGTCACAGAATATGACAGCTTTTTTTTTTTATGTTCTTCCTTGGGGGTGACTGAACCTTCCCTTTTTGGCCCACAGGTGGGGTAAGATTTGTTGATTGAAGGTGGTATTCGCTCTTGAGGGCGACTGGACTTTCCTGTTTTGGCGCAGAGGTGGGGTAAAATTCGATTACTGTCGGTGGTATTCGCTCTTGAGGGTGACCAGATTTTCCTATTTTGGCCTGCAGGTGAGGTCATACAGAACTGCAAAGATAGTAGAAAACATAAGTGTTCAGCTGAGAATTACTAGTTTACATCAAACAATTATTATTTAATGAATTCCCATTTTGGTGGTGAAATAAAGTTATTACATAGTAATCTTGGTGGAGGGTATTGACTGATGATATTCAGTAGACTGTTCATGTAGTTGTTTGTTGCTAGTCTAATTATGGAGCTAGCAGCATGAAGGGCATTTGGATCTTCACTGGATGTTGCCGGGGCACCAGTTTTCCGTCAAATTTCTGAAAAGGAATCGCATTCGAGGATGTAGTGGAGCAGTGGATGTGGTGAGGCTACCTGGCAGAAGGTGCATTCCCTGATGATATCCACTATTTGCCAGGTGCACTAGTACCCGAGTCTCAGACGGTACACACTGTCTGCCGTGCTTCATCGAAGGTTCTTAGGCAGGGTGATTCGCTGAAGATCGGTGGTGGATTTGTACAACCAGGAGGAGGGGGAGCCAATGTCAGTGCACAGGTTGTGTTTAGTTATCAAGAAGTTAAGGTGTGACTTGGTGGCTTTGGTTTTTATCTGTTGAATCCCAGGAGGCAGAGATATTTGGATTTCTGCTCTAAGAGTGGCTTGTTTGGCGGCTTGATCGGCTTCCTTATTTCCCTTGATGCCGACATGGCTGGAAATCCAGGCAAGAGTGATGGCTTTTCCAAGGCTGATTGTCCTGTGGTAGTGGCTGAGAATGGTGGTGATGATGCGTACATTGTCTCTGAGGAGTGGCCTCTTGATGGCCTGTAAGGCGCCTTTAGAGTCAGAGTGAATTAGGGCATGGTCAGCTCCTTGCTGGGTGAAGAAGTCAAGAGTTTTGGCTATGGCAACAAGCTCAGTCTGGAGTGATGAGCAGGAGTTTGACAGTCTCCATGATTGGATGTGGTTTCCGGTGATGAAGGCGGCAGTTGAGGCTCAAGTTTCTTGATATATTGAGCCATCAGTGTAGAAGACTTGAGAGTTCGGCCTGCTCCAGCTCAGAATTTAGTCTTTGTATATGTTTTTAAGGACAAGCGGGTTTACCAAGCTTTTGGGATTGTCAGGGAGCTCGATCTTTATGTCAAGTGGTTGGTCATTCCATGGGGGTGGGCATCGGTATTCAGGAAACGGAGTGTCCTGTATCTTGGCTAGGATGTCCTCCCTGATTGGCAGTGCTTGCAGGCTACCGCAGACCTTGGCTGCCCAGGTTCTAGGATGGTGGTCAGGGTGGCAATTGAGGGCCAGCTGGAGATTTGTGCCAGCGAGGCAGGTATGTTGGGCAGTGGTGGTTTTGGCCACAAAGAGGGTCAGTCTTTGCTGAGCTCTGAGACTGAGTGGCATAAGTCCCGATTCCATCTGGAAGTTTTCTCTCTTGGTCCACATGGGAATTCCTAGCATGGTACGCATGGCGTTGTTTTGAATGACTTCTATCTTGTCCCATTGTTGGTCTTTTAGTAGCCAGAGTGTGGGACAAGCATAGTCTATGAGGCTGCATATGGCTTGCACATAGAAGGTTTGAGGACATTAAAGGATGCACCGTCATAGAGGCCCGACATCCGACAAAGGACCGCTTGTCAATGGCTGCATTTGTCGCGCAAGTGTTGAATTTCAGGTACAAAAGTTAGTTTGCCATCGATGATTACACTCAGGTATTGGTGCTTGGTAACCCAGTCCACAGGCTCGTTACCTATGACCAGATTAGTGTCTGGTCTCCACTGGTGGATGGGAAGGGCCTTGGTTTTTGGGGCATTGATTTTAACTCCGAGGGAGATGGAGGCTTGGTGAATCTTGGTGAGGCAGCGCAAGGTCTTGTTGGAGCTTCTGTCGCCTATTGTGACTAGGGCAAAGTCATCCGCATAATTGAAGAGTTTGGCTCCATGTGGTAGTGCGATGTCCATGAGTTTTTCCATGAGACAATTAAAGAGGAAGGGGCTAAGGATTCCACCTTGGGGGGTCCCATTTTCATGGTTGTTGTAGGTGAAGTAGTGCCCTTCTACTTTGACTCTTGCACTACGGTTTTGTAGACTCTGCTTGATCCATGAGAGAAAATTCCATTTGATCTGCTTTGCGACGAGAGCTGAGAGTATCGCTGGCACATTGGCTAGTTCAAAGTCCTTCTCTAGGTCTAGGAAAATTATGTATCCACAGCAGTTGTTAATATATGATAACATGGAGGCTATGCATTTTGAGGTGCCTATTCCAGGCTGGTAGGCAAACATGTTTTCTGGGGAGGGTGGGCATTTCCAGCAGACTCTGTTAAGTACATCTTTTCTGCCATCTTGCTCAGGCATCTTAGGAGGGAGATGGGGTGAGGGTTGTCAGGGTCCTGTGATTTTGGGATGGGCTGAATGTCTGCTCTGTTCCATGAGGCTGGTCTGATTCTTCTTGTGTATGTTGAATTGATCAGAGAGAGCAGAGCAATCTCCCCTTGGAGCCCCATATTTTGAATTATTGCATATGTGACTCTATCAGCACCTGGGGCTGTGTTCTTAGAGCTTTTGCTTACTCTTTGTAGCTCAGTCAGAGAGAAGGGGGCATCTGTTTTGTCTTCAGTGTTGATGGTCTCTTCTGTTTCTTCCCATCTTGCCATGGTGAGGTCCTGAAGAGTTGTTCTGGTGGCGATGGGGAGTTGGTTGGAGCTCGCTCTTTCCGCAAATTTGACGGAGAGTTCTTCTGCTGCCCTGCTAGAATCCCTGTGGGGGATGGTTTTAGGAGGTTTACCTTTAGCTAAGGAGTTGCTGCCCTTCAAAATTTTTATAAACTATAATGCTGCACCCAGACCCTCCTGTACTGCTTATGTGAGACCCTTCAGTGTAAATGCAGAGTGTTTCATTGTAATTTGGGAAACTAATTCCAATAAAAACTTCATTTTCATCTATCCATTGATATTTTTTTAATAATTGGGGTGACATTCGGACCAGATGGTAATATTGGAAAGAGAATTTTTGGCCCAATCCTCTTGCAAGGAATTATTAATCGTGCAGGACCACTCTCAGTAAATACTGTTACTTTATGTTTTTTGTCTCATTGGTTATAAGCTTAAATATCTTTGGGGTGAATTTGTCTTTCATACTGTATGTTACCTTTTATTAGTGATCTAATGATTGTTGGCACTGACTGCGGCCCTTGCAAATGACCAGCATTACATAGATGAGGCTGTACTGATTTCGCTAATTTAGCCCCAAATATCACCGCTGACTGTTTGATATGTTCAATCAAAGATGGAAGGTTTAATTCATGTTGCATATTAATAATTCTGGTGCTCATAGGGCATCCAAGAATAATCCTCATAGCTTTGTTTTGAATTTAAGCTTTAACAGTCAGAGTCTCTGTTGCAGTCTTTCACACATTTTTGACATACTCTGTGTGAGGGGGAGAAGGAACTGGTATTCTCAAATATTTGTGATTTTCGCACACCTTAACCATTTGATTGTTTAATACAAGGTCAGGCTCTTGCGAGATACTGGAAAAGTGCTTTTTTTTAAATTTATTCAGATAACTGTACATGGGGACATGTGCACATGGGCACTCCCAGTGATATTGCAGTTGATAAACATTACAATCTATTTGGTTATGTATAAATAAAATATTAATAGAATTTTCAATTAATTTTAAATATCATCGCAAGTACTTAATAATAAAATATAGTGTAATAATTGAAGAGTAATTGAAGAGTAATATTTGCAACAATATTTTCAATAGTCCTTGTTGAGTGCTGTAAATTACATTCATTTTTCAACAGTACTACTGCAGACAATTTGAAGCAGATATAGAATAACAATTTTCAGGTTAGAATAATAAGTAGGTACATATACATATGCATGCATTAATTAGATGAGCAATAGAAACACCACTGGGGCATCATAGTCATACATATCAAGGAGGGAGAGAGAGAGAGAGAGAGAGAGAGAGAGAGAGAGAGAGAGAGAGAGAGAGAGAGAGAGAGAGAGAGAGAGAGAGAGAGAGAGACAGACAGACAGACAGAGTTGAAATGGTTAGGTTCAGTATGGAATGTTTATTCTTTAGTAAATATTAATAAAATTCATTTCCTCAACTTGTAAATCACATACTTTAGTACAGTCAACGAATAAAGATCATATTCGGCCTGTAGATCGTACACTAAAATAACATCAGATTAAGGTAACGTATATCATATATTTAAGATATAATTAATAAAAATAAATTCAATGGGAATAATTTATTATAATAAACTTATTTATGTTAGGCTGGGTTGTGTTAGGTTGGCTAAGGTAAGGTTAGGGGCAATCGTTAAAGGGGATATATATATATATATATATATATATATATATATATATATATATATATATATATATATATATATATATATATATATATATACGCTTGTGTGCGCGTTCAATAATATGGATATGAAAAAAATATCTATGCTTGTATTATTGGACTTATCAAAAGCCTTTGACAGTGTAAGCCATGAAATTCTTTTAAGTAAATGTATTAACTTAAATATTGATCCAAGCTGGTTTAGCTAGTATTTATCTAATCGTAAACAGTCTATAAGTCTTAACAACATTATCTCTGTGCCAAAAAATGTATAATTTGGTGTTCCACAGGGATCAGTACTTGGTCCTATCCTCTTCTCCATTTACGTAAATGATCTATCTTCTTTCATTTCTGACTGTCTAGTCGTACAATATGCAGATGACACTCAACTACTCCTTAGTGATGATATTAATAATCTCCTAGAGCTACCTTTTTTTCTCCAAGAAATTGGGCTGTTAATTAACGAAAGTAAAACACAGTGCATATTTATTGGTTCAAGGTTCCACATAGCACAAATTCCAGAAAACACAACAATTAATTTTTGCGACAATATTATCACACCTAGCAAAACAGTCAAAAACCTAGGAATTCACTTTGATAACCACATGTTGTTTGATTCCCACATAGATAAAGTATGCAAAAAGGTTACAGGAACATTAATGTACCTATCACGTATAAAAGACAATTTTGAGACTACTTCTCGAATAACTGTTGTTGAATCTCTAGCCCTAAGTCACATTAATTACTGCACAACTGTTTGAGGAGCTACCACTAAGATTCAGATAAACAGAATACAGAGGCTTATTAATTTTGCAGCTCGAGTTGCCCTGGGAGGAATAAGAAAATATGACCACATCACACCAGCTCTCAATAAACTTGGGTTGCTGCGGGCAGAAAACAAGGTCGCTTATGCTATTTATGTTTTTGTATTCAAAATTTTGGACCATCATTATCCTAGCTGGCTATTTGATTTAAAAACAGTCAGGGATATAAGGGGAACCAACACAAGACAGAGCAGTGTGCTCTTTATTCACAAAACAAACACAGAAGCAGGTTCAAAGATGAGCACTATCAAAGGGCCAACACTCTGGAATAATATTCCAGAGCATCTTAAAAATGCATCCTCCTTCACAGCTTTTAAAGGAAAACTATATAGTTTTCTTTTGGACAAATAGTTGCTGCTCATTAAGAACTAATTACTCTCATTGTAAGGAAAACAAATATGGAAATGATGCCGATAATAACGATCCTGTATCTAGTGGCATACTTACTACTTACTACTTTATTATTAACATTATTGTTAACATTTTTATTACAGCATTATTATTTTCTATGAAAGCTACATTTAATTTAACTATAAGTATTACCCTCTTATTTATTAGTTTAATTACATGTCTACTTATAAGTTACTATTGATGTTGAATAACCATTGTACAAAATGGAAATAAATGTTTGTTTGTTTGTTTGTTTGTTAAAGAGGAAGATTTGATGATCCTTTTAACTTGATCCCTCACCTCCTTATCTTTCTTCCTGTGCTCCTCTCCTCCATGATTGATACTGGTCAAAACTTAGTTTCCCTAACTTCACCATCCCATTTCCACGCTTCCCTTTCTACCCAGACAACTATTATTTATTCCACCCTCTTTTTTTATTCCTCCCCGAGAGCCCTCTTCCTCCTTTCTGTTCCATCCCATATTCCTCCCCCTCCCTCCAAGACAGGCAATATAAGATTACAGGTCTAGGGAAAAACGCAAAACAGGAAGTCGGGGTCAACCCTGAGGGTCAAGTAGGAGGGAGTGCTCGAAAGAGCTAAGAAACTGAAAACAAAGGACATAAGAACGATAATCTGACTCTAGGCTGGTCGGGAAAAAAAGAAAGTGTGTGTATATATATACATATATATATATATATATATATATATATATATATATATATATATATATATATATATATATATATATATATATATATATATATATATATATATGTATATATATATATATATATATATATATATATATATATATATATATATATATATATATATATATATATATATATATATATATATGTATTATATATATATATATATATATATATATATATATATATATATATATATATATATATATATATATATATATATATATATATATATATATATATATATATATATATATATATATATATATATATATATATATATATATATATATATATATATATATATATATATATATACATATATATACACACACACAGTATATATATATATATATATATATATATATATATATATATATATATATATATATATATAAGTACAAACTGTTAGCATACAGCACTAAATAGTAAGGAAGCCCATCAGTGAAACAAAACTTATAAAACAATGCTATATTTCGGATCCTAACTGGATCCCTTCTCAAGCGATCCAGTTAGGATCCGAAATATAGCATTGTTTTATAAGTTTTGTTTCACTGATGGGCTTCCTTACTATATATATATATATATATATATATATATATATATATATATATATATATATATATATATATATATATATATATATATATATATATATATTTATTTATTTATTTATTTATTTATTTATTTATTTATTTATTTATATATATACATATATATATATATATATATATATATATATATATATATATATATATATATATATACTTTAAAAATTTTGATATTACATTCACAACTCTGACTAAAGTTCAACTTATAAGCATTTGGTTATAGAGGAGGAAACAATCCAAGATATGGATGACAAATGTAAGAGACTTCAGAGAAAAAGAAAAGTCAAAAAATCCCCGAGAAAAAGATAAATGCAATTTTCTCGTGCATGATGAAACCTGAAGCAAAAATTAACAGTAAGAGACATGAAAAATGGCATAAATTGCTAAATGCAAAAATAGAAAAATAAATGAAAGTCATATACAGGAGAGTCTCAAGTTAACATAAAAACGAATATGACAAAAGTAAATCGCAGTAATCCCTTTTTTTTTTTTTTTTTTTATTTATTCAGATAACTGTACATGGGGACATGTGCACATGGGCACTCCCAGTCATATTGCAGTTGATAACATTACAATCTATGTGGTTATGTATAAATAACATACTAATAGAATTTGCAATTAATTTTAAATATCATAGCAAGTAATTAATAATAAAATATAGTGTAATAATTGAAGAGTACTTGAAGAGTAATCATTGTGACAATATTTTCAATAGCCCTTGTTGAGTGCTATCATTTAAATTACATTTCATTTTTCAACAGTACTACTGCAGACAATTTGAAGCAGATATAGAATAACAATTTTCAGGTTAGAATAATAAGTAGGTACATACATATATATATACACACACATACATACACACACACATATATATATATGCATGCATTAATTAGATGAGCAATAGAAACACCACTGGGGCTTCATAGCCATACATATCAAGGAGAGAGAGAGAGAGAGAGAGAGTTTCCCAGAAAGTCAGAGCATTATTCCTCTACTCAGCCACTCACCTTATAAGGGGAAAAGTGGCTTATGTATATAAAAAGGCATATGAGAGAGAGAGAGAGAGAGAGAGAGAGAGAGAGAGAGAGAGAGAGAGAGAGAGAGAGAGAGAGAGAGAGAGAGAGAGAGAGAGAGAGAGAGAGAGAGAAGGTATTCCCTCCACCCCTCTTTTTTTTTTTTTTTTTCAAAGTTATAGAAATATCAGATAATATACAAGAAAGTAGACTAAGATGGTATGGTCATGTCGTTAGAAGGGATGAACAGTATGTTGGGAGGAGGGTGATGGAAATGGATATACAGGGTAGAAGGAGAGGGAGACCAAAGCGTAGGTGGATGGATTGCATCAATGATGATCTGAGGTCTAAAGGTTTGTTGGGTGATGAGGTATGGGACAGAAATAAATGGAGAAAACTGACCAGAAACATCGACCCCACATAAATGTGGGAAAAGATGTAGACGGAGAAGAGGGTAAAAGAATTACATTTTCAACGTTGGGTATACACTAAGTACAGGATATAAGTTCTCTGGGTTGCAAAAGTGCACACAAAGTTCAAAGTAGCTCAGGCCAAGAGGTCTGAAGTCCTTAAGCTTTGTGCACTCTGCAATGTAGTGTACTAAATTGTTGCCCCCTTCACACTCACATAAATGGCATTTTGAGTGTTCTGGGTGCTTTCTACCAGTTTTCTCGCAATTCACCTCCCATATATTTCTATAACCAAGTCTTATACGGGCAGCAACTCTATCACAGTCACCTGTAAGCATTTTACCCATGCTGTATTTGTGTCTCAGCCTTCTGAAGTTTTCATAATGTTGGATCGAACAGCTGCTTACATGTTGTGTGAGTGTAGAAAGTTCTTGCTCTTCCATAATCTCATTATACAACATTGTTTTAAACTGAGTCAGTGTGGTTATAGATTCAGACACTGAACTCTCAGTTGCCATTTTTGCCAGCCTGTCAGCCTTTTCATTACCTACTATCCCAACATGGGAGGGTACCCATGAAAACTTAACTTGGAGTTTAAGTTTTGCGCAATCAATAAGAGCCTCTTGAATTTCAGCCATGTGAGTTTTGTAGGAGCTTTTTAATGATCTCAGTGACAGAAGCGCACTCTGCGAGTCACAGAATATGATAGCATTTCTCCTAGCACTGAGAACATGTTCAATAGCAAGTTTTAGACCAACAATTTCACATTCGGTGATTGATGACCATTTTGGCATACTCAGTGCTTTGTCAAATATTTGCTGCCCTTCAAAATTTTCATAAACTACAATGCTGCACCCAGACCCTCCTGCACTGCTTGTGTGAGACCCATCAGTGTAAATGCAGAGTGTTTCATTGTTAGTTGGGAAACTAGTTTCAATAAAGGCTTCAATTTCATCTAACCATTGATGTTTTTTAATAATTGGAGCAACATTCGGACCAGATGATAATATTGGAAAGAGAATTTCTGGCCCAATCCTCTTGCAAGGATTTATTAATCGTTCAGGACCACTCTCAGTAAAGAGTGTTACATTATGTTTTTTTGTCTCATTGGTTATAAGCTTAAATACTTTGGGGTGAATTTGTCTTTCATACTGTATGTTACTTTTTATTAGTGATTTAATGATTGTTGGCGCTGACTGCGGCCCTTGCAAATGACCAGCATTACATGGATGAGGCTGAGCTGATTTCGCTAGTTTAACTCCAAATATCACAGCTGACTGTTTGATATGTTCTATCAAAGGTGGGAGGTTTAATTCATGTTGCATATTTATAATTCTGGTGCTCATAGGGCAGCCAAGAATAATCCTCATAGCTTTGTTCTGAATTTTTTCTAGGGGTCTTAAGATAGAGGTAGTCATAGTACAGAGCTGCAGGGTGTGATAGTCGACTAATGACCTGACATATGCGAGATAGAAAGTTCGGCATATGTTAATTCCAACACCAGATACCCTATTGGCAAGAAGCTTTAACGGTCTGAGTCTCTGTTGCAGTCTTTCACACAAATCTTTGACATACTCTGTGTGAGGGGGAGAAGGAACTGGTATTCCCAAATATTTGTGATTTTCGCACACCTTAACCATTTGATTGCTTAATACAAGGTGAGGCTCTTGCGAGATACTGGAAAAGTACTTTGTTTTTGGAGTTGAAATGACAAGACCAATGTCTTTTGATACTTGAGAAAAGTCATTAAGTATTATTTGCATATCATTGGCAGAAGGTGCCCTTATACATATGTCGTCTGCATAACATATGATGGTGCATTCATCATTTGGTAGTCTGAGAGACTTGAGAAGCTTATCCATTAAGATGTTAAAGAGAAGGGGAGACAGAACTCCTCCCTGAGGAGTTCCCAGTGTAAATTCCTTTTCGCTGGAAGTAAGATATCCTTTATAGTACACTTTAGAGGTTCGACTACTTAGGTAGCATCTAATTAGTTGCAGTAGTTTACCTTTGACCCCTAAAGTTGCTAAATGATCCAAAATAACGGTTCTATTTGCAATATCAAAGGCATTTTGCAAATCTAGAAAAACAGTGACTTCAGAGCAGTGCTCAACATTCATAAATTCTACAAAACAGTCTTTGGTACTTTTTCCTTTCATAAATCCATACAAATTATTTGATAATTTTCCCTCGAGTGTGAAATCAAGTCTGTTAAGAATGACTCTCTCAAAGGCTTTGCAGAAGCAGGATGTCAGAGAGATAGGTCTTAATTTTGTACTTTCTTTTTTTGGAATTGGAATAATAATGCTTTTTTTCCATTGTTCTGGAAGTGTGCCCTCATTATAAATAGTGCTGAATAAAAACTGAATTGGATTAATACCATTACAAATATCATCATTAAGATCTCGGATTACTTGGTACGTAATGCCATCCTCACCCGGAGAGGTGCTCTTCCCATGGGAGAGAGCAAAGTCCAACTCATTTTTGGTTATGTAGTCAATGAATCTGTCCTCTTCCATTGTTCTTGCACAGGATAATTCTATGTTCATCATTCTTTCAAAGTCAAGATTTCTTAATCGTTGTTGAATATCGCAAGGAAGGTTTTCAAAGGAAGATGTCTTAGAGTATTGTAAGAGAAGTTCTTCAGCAAGAGTTTGGGAATCATTTGTTTGTGACACACTGATGTTTTTGCCAACCAGAGCATTAATTGACTGCCAGATTTTAGAACTACTCGTATGAGCATTGATAGACTGTAGGAAGTTTTGAAAGTGCTTAATTCGGACATCACTTTTAAGCTCACGGTACTCTCGTAGAGTAAGTAGCAGATTTTCAAGAGTGGTTGCATTGTTGTCCCTTTTATACATATCAACTGCACTGTCTACCTGTTTTTTAAATGTGTTTAGCTTGTTATCTTCTGTCCAATTGTTTTTCTTCTTGATTGCCTTGTGTTTAGGCTTGTGTATGTAAGTTCTATGGAATAAATATATCCGTTCTATTAAGAGATCATAGATTTCTTGGCCTGTAATGGTCTGAATATCTATATTTTCAAATGTAGAAGCCATAAAAGAGCGAAAAGGGGCAACGAATTCAATAGGAATATTTATCTGCTTTCGTTTATGTGCTTGACAAATGCCGGAATCGAGTAGGAATGTGCTCTCAAGTGCAAAATGGTCAGACAATAGATCGTCTATTCTTCTGCAAGTAAAGTCTTTCCCATATTCTAAACCATGATAAAATATGTAGTCTAGTCTACCACCTCTAAGGTGGGTACGCAAACGTGGTCCTAGTAAGGTAAAATTGTTATCACTAATAAACTCATAGAGCCGTCTGCCATTGTAATTACAGATGTTATCAGATGTTTCTGCAAATTCTTTGTGCCTTGCATTAAAATCTCCAGCGAATATAATGTTCTCATACATAAGGGGATGTGGTAATTTTGCTTCATTAAAGGCATCAGTTCCAATATATGTATTACAAACATAAAAAGGATTGGTTTTGACATTTATTTTGAAAAGCATATATGTGACATTCTTGTTATCCTCACCATCATTACTTGGATTAGTGCTGGTTTCGATTAACTGATGGGGAATGCAGTTACTAATATAAGTGGTGAGGCCTTGCTTACTATCAAGCGAATATTTGGAATAGCCTCTTATGTTGCACAACTGATGAGAGTGCAAACTTTCTTGCAGACATACAAATGTTGGTTTCTCTTTTTTAACATAGTGCAAAATATCCACAAATCTTTTCTTCAAAGAATGAATATTGAAAGTTAAGATTTTGTAATGCATGAAAAGATCAGAACGCATAATTAGGGCCTTGATAACAAGAATTACAGTAATAATCACAAAAGTAATGAGTACAGTAACAATCACCAGTGTCACAACAGCAGTTATGGTAACTGTTATGAGAATGATGATTCACACATACAAGCATACACATATATATGTGCACATACCTGCATATATATATGCAGACACATGCACACACACACATGCACACATGAAAATACCTAATTATAGTAATAATCATAAAGTTAATGATTATAATAACAATCACTAGTGTCACAACAGTATTCACACCAACAGCTATAGGAATAGTGATAGACATATACATGCATACCCGTATATATGTACATGTACCTGCACACATGTATGCACATACATGCACACACACAGATGCATACATACAAATACTTGTATACTCACATGCAAACATGCATACATATACA